>JAZGTK010015650.1:0-13108 GCA_036877625.1 Ambastaia sidthimunki
TGTGTGTGTGTGTGTGTCAGTATTTTCATTCTTCTACTGAAAATATCCTAAATCATAGTAAGGGTAATAATTTATTTTAGGAGCATATCCAATTTAACCAAAAATAACTCATTCAACCTGAGCCACAGCTAATTTCCCAGCAAACAAAAAAATAAACAATCCCACAGCTGAAACTTTTAGTCCTATACTCAGCATTTTTTTACTTAGATGCAGTATTAATATTTTAAGAAATCTGTGGTGTACTTATACCTTTTTCTGTTATGCAGGTTACTCATTTTTGCTATTGGGGCCATATTTTAGGCCATATTTTAATATTTCCCCACTACTAAAAAACAGTTAAGTAAAATAAAAGCTTTAGCTGTGCTTGTGATTAAAAAAATAGCAAAGGTGTTTACAAGCACAAATCTTTGCCATCCGGTTTCTTCTGCCGTGAACTGAATGCGCAAGCAGTAAACAGTAATTACTATCCCTACCTCTCATTTATCTGCCTCTGATCAAAGACTACACAGCAAATACATAACCTATTGGTGTAAATCCTGCCGACAGAAAAATTACTGCAACATTGCAATATATAAACAGAATTTACTACTGCAGTCATTTAATTGTTTGGTTCCCTAAAAGTGTTTATGTTTTGCACTCCATATATATATATATATATATATATGACACTGAGAGGATATGACATCATATATCACTTCCTGTTCAAAATAAATTAAGATTTGTACTGGAGCGCTGAATGTTCGTCAATTTCATAGTTTATCTGAATCACATGAGCTGTCAATGTAAGTATATCAGAGGCTGGTTTACATTTGTTGCTGACCATAATAACCATAATTTTCCTCTCAAAAGTATTAAGCGGTGGTAAATGAGTGCTTTCAATTCGTATCCATGGAAGCAAGTGCCATACAGTCCAGATGGACTATGGCAAAGTGTGTTCACAAAACTGACAGAAACAGAGTTTGCGAGTGGCATAAGGCGATTTATTGCCTCAGTGCAGTGGAAACCAAACGTCTGCAAGCAGCCTTAATAGATGTTGCATGTTGCTTATTCAAGCCTCCAGATAAAAAGTTTATATCAGGTATGATCTTAGTTTTAATTTAGCATGTTTTAATTTGTATTCCTGAAACAAATTAGTATATGTAGTTTATGAATGTTTCTACAATATTATACAACAGAAAAACAACAATTGCTGCTGGTACAGCTAGACTACAGAACCAATATTCTCCTCTAAAACTTCTGATTGAAATGTTGTTTTTAGGTAAGATACTCTTCACTCATTTTTAGATTACTCATTTTGACATAATTGAAATGTGTTCATTATCTGGCCCTGACAAAATTATACTGAGCATTTGATTTTCCAATTTTCAGAAGAAATGTGTTCTATAGCAATTACAAGAACTACAATAGTGTTTTTTTTAAGTCAGAATAACAATTGAGCTAAACACATTATCCTTTAGTTCATTTTAATTTTTCCAAATTTAGTTTTGTCATGGCAGAGATGTACAGAGATGGATGTACTAGCAATCATTATAATTGCACTGCACTTTCAGAAATGTCTAAATTTGACCCTTCCATTTTCAGCCACCGAACAAACATTGAAGTGGTAGATGATAATTTACTATGCCTAGCACTTATTTAACATCTCAGAAAGAGCTGCTAAGCAAATGTCATGCCAACTGATTAATATTCATGAGCTGATGGTTTATAATGTGCCACACCCTCACTTTTTCAGTTTCTACACCTCTATGGGAGAGCTTCTCTCAGAGTCATGCTTGAGTTGAAGTTGTATTGCAAGGCAAGATGTTCTCAATTGTACGAATCCCAAAGTTCAGAATAGGCAGCCTTCTAGATACTGTATGCATAGTTCTTATCATATGGATATTCTATGCTGGGATAAGTCATTTAATATTAAAGTCAGTCAGAACAAACAAGAACAGTGGGACAGCGATATTAATAATTTAAAGCCAGTCTCTCGTCTTTAAAGAAAGTCTCTCTTCTTGTCTTTTACTGCTTGAAATATGTCCCAGAAAGCTGACAGGTTACTGAATCCATGCTAGCTGGCTGAGAACAGCAATGTGGGGGATGCACTGTAACGAAAGGACTTAAGAATTATTTACTGAGGTACAAGAATGCTAGAGAGTTAGTATCAAATAAGGAAGTCTACTTGGCCACAACCCACAGACAAGCAGGCGTTAGATCTTGACAGATTTTTACAACCCATTTATCCATCCCTGCAGCAGTTAATCCAGATTTCTACCAAACTGCATTGCACCACATAGAAAACTCCAAAATCAAAATATATCTGCTGTAGCATTTTCCTACTATAAACATTTTGATTAGAAATTGATTTATTCATTATATCAATACATGTATAATCAGCTGAACTTGGAAAATTGAAGCAAGGAAAGAAAAATAAATCTGAAAATGAAAGTGTTATCAGTTCAGTGCATAACCACCTTATGTATCAGCCTTATTGGTATTTTTTATATTAAGCTTTTTTCTTTTTGCCGCATAGTCATCCATTATAATAAGCATAACATCACCACCTACACACAAACAGACGCACTCAAAAAATCTCCAGATGTAGCATATTATAGGTAATATTTGTTTTACCAATTGACCATATTGTCCTATAGCCTTTCCTGTCTATGATATAATTATCATAAAATTAATTAGCAAGAGATCCTCAATGAATTGTTTGATATCATCGAGCAAAAGTTTGTGTTAGAGAAAGGAAACCGAATAAATCATTATTCCGTTTATTTAATGGAAAAAGTTGCCAATCACCCATATTGCCCCTATAAAAAGTTATTGCTTGGGTTTTGGTAATTATATTTAGGAGACTAAACACAGGCAGACTGTACTGTAACCATATCAGTTGAGTTTAAATTGCCCATATAAATACAGTGAATGCACATATAAACATGTTCTTCAAGGGGACAGTAGCTCCTTGTCTGAGAAGTTTCAAAGTCAACGATATAACGCAACGACAAGTAAGAGACTAAAACAAATATTTAATGAAAGACTGGTAATGTAGAAATCACTGCTGTCTTATGTTTGTTAAATCACACCTGACTGAAATGTGGAATCATTTTCTATACACAGATATGCCAAAGTGGAGCATTTTAGCAAATGTCTTTGAAGAAGTCTTTTATGTTCACTAAACTGAATTTGCACTGAACTGTAAGAAGATCACACATAAAATGAAACAGTAATAGAAGTGTATTTGAAAGGGATATATTTTTGTCTTAAATGCTGGACAGCTTGTTGAGGGGTCATGAATTATGCTGTGTACCACCAGACAGTTCTTAGAAAGTCTTTAGAATGTCCAGCCATCTGTGTATGAGCTGAAGTTAAAGCATAAATGGATGACGCAGTATGGCAATGATCCACAAACTAGAATAAAATCCACATTGGAATTATTGGAAACTGCAGTTATTGCTGGTATGTGTTGCCAAAACCAGATAAATGCTGTATTTACTTTTCATGTGGGTGATATGAGTTATCATATCAACTTTTCCCTGAAAAACCAGAATAAACATTATGAATTTTACTTATTTTTTGTCATATTTAAAATAAAACATTTTCATTTTTAAAAAGTCAATAATAGAGACTAGTATGGCAAATACAAGATAAAAATTTGCCCCAGACCTCATGAATTCAGTGAAGGGCTTAAGTGCAAAAACAATATCAGTTTGTTAGTAATTCTTAATAGCATCACAGAATAGCATAAGGTAAGGATGTTTACAGTAAATGTGTGCACTTATGAAAGAATAATGCACAGATTGTACAGAAATGTGTACAGTTTTCATGCATAATTTGGCGCTATGGTAATGGTTGACAGAAATATTCAGAGGGGATGTATGCCGGTAGGTGGCAATCCCATCATCAGATTGTGGCAGGGAAAACAAACAATACAGCTAAGTTTAAATTGGTTATGATGGGTATTCGGGTGTTAGACAAAACATAATAAGAAAAGACTGGAAAAAGGCGCGCGCGCACAAAGTAATGCGCATCATTTAGCAACAGATGCCGTCCAAATGCGCACAGTGTCAGGTTTGATATACAGAGAAATCATCCGTATGGTCGCTTCATGAGCACCTGCACATATTTTCTTCTCCTTAGCTGGCGTTTGGAGAATAAGTCTCAGAAAATCCTCAGAAATAATAAGTTATTTTCTGAGGAAGATGTCCAGCGCAACCTCGAATTTGTTAAAAAGCGGTAGAGATCTGTAGCGATAATAAACGTTGCTATAAAACAGACTGATACTGTACGTGTGGAAAGATGAGATTTACGATGAGATATAAGTTGATGTTGTGGGTTTTAGTTTATTACGTCGAATAAACGAAGTAATTTACTTGAATTCCCCTTGGCAACGCAAACAGAAACACAATTATTGGATTGTGAGTCTTAAGCGGAGCCAATGGTCTAACTTGAGGAGGGCTGCAGTGAACATCGCTCAAGAGAAATGATCAAATATCTAAGCGAAAGGACGGAGGCAGAAGACGGTGCAGAGTGAAAGATGCTCTGAGGTGATGCTGTAACACATTGAACAGCATTCAGCGGAGTCAGCGCGTTATGTTAAATCTATAGGCTGCGGTTGTGGATGTAGGCAACGTCTGACGAGCGTCGGGCCAGTGTGCGTTGAAAAGCGGCTGTACATCGCAGTTGTTTTAAAGGGCTTATCTCAATACAAGATAGATCGAAAGCCAATACCTACAACTACCAAGTACTAACTCTTCTGGATTTTACCCAAAGGGAATATTGGACTAGACTAGCCAGGCTGTTGAAAACCCATGTGATTCAGACATTTCCTCCTAGACGTGGATACTGGGCTATTTTGCGTTTCCAGCAAAACATATCAACGTTGACAGAATTATCTTCTTTTTCTTTACAGATTTTGAATAAGATTTTTTTTCTTCCAGCCCCCCTCCCCCTTTTTTGCACCTGCTTTCCTTGTCAAAGCTCACGGACCGCTTTAGAGAGCGCCTGCCCTTACTTACATCTCCTTATATCGTGCATGGATTCTACATGAAGTGGAAATTTGTAAGGGCTGCAGTGATGCTCATATTTACCGATATCGCTTTACATCTCGCACTGAAGAATGGGTAAGAAACCGGAGCCTAATATAACCGTTATGTTCACATCTATTTAAAAGCGAACCGAAGTTCATGCTAAATTAATGCATTTTCATTTAATTCCATGCATCTATCTATCTATCTATCTATCTATCTATCTATCTATCTATCTATCTATCTATCTATTTTGGGGATGCATTATTTTTGTGACCGTAATTGTGGGAATGATTGATTATCTCTTATCCCTTTCTGTTGCTCTACTTGCCATTACTTTTGCTAGAATATGGCGTTGGGTCATTCATATTCTGTTCACATGTGCATTGCTATGCTCTAAAGAGACGAGGGAAAAGAGGCAGTGTATCCATGATGGTCGACACATCTATTCCTCATTGATTCCAATAGACCCCAGTGACTTTTGTGACTTCCTGAATACTGCATAACACATTTCAGTTGCGCATAATTCATAACCCATATGACCCATTTGTGATAATTTGTAAGTGTAAAAAAACATCATTTTAGTTCCAGGAAAGCTGGCAGCCTACACTGGTGCTAATCTGCATTTAACATTCAACCCTCAAAAGGCTTCAGAACTTTACTGTGCATTGGACAGAGGTGTTGGTATAGACACTATATTTAAGTCTTATTGATAGGAAAAGCTTCTAAGCCATGTATTGGTTTCAGAGAGTGCTTACGTAATTTTTGGTGGATGATTCATGTGTTCGTGGGTTGTTGCTTCATCAGTGTTGTTTAGTATTGAGGAGCTGTCTTTTCTGAGAAGGTGCTGAAAGTCATTGCTGTTTTTAATAGTATATATTTAAAAATAATGTCTGTTATTTTATTGGTCTGTTTTTGCATCAGATGACTGTATTACGCTCAGCTGACCCTTACAAGTAAAAACAAACAAAAAACAAAATATTGTGTGATCTAGTTAAGAGGTATTTATAGGTTAAATCAATCACAGTCAGGAGCCAAATTAGCAATTTTAAGACAAGACAAATTACACTTTCAAGAAAAAAAATATTTTTTGTTCATGTTGTGTGTTATGGATTTCATTTGTTCCAGGGCTTAAAAAAAAGCGGATGAGTAACACGTTGGCAAAGTAAACCATTTGACAAACCAATGATTTTATATGTAAAAAAAAACATACATGCTTTGTGTGTTACGTTAACATACTAGACAGGCTTTAACTTGACCTGCCTTTCACTGCAAATTATCCATGACAGATGTTAAGAGCATTTCAGTCCACTGTGGACCATAATCATCTTATCCAGCTTAAATAAAACATATCAAATAGCTCAATTAAAAGTATGAGCAAATAAATTTGCTAAAATTAAATGTGTAATTAAAATCACACATCTATTGATGTCTTTTTCAAATTTATTTATAGTAATTAGCAAAGTGCAAGAATGGAGTGGTAATATTGTTTAATAAGAATTTAACTGATAATCATTATACATGTTGTAAATTTACAGTGCTGAAAATGTGCTGCTCCTCTATAAGATTGTGACCTGAAATTAAGTTTTGGGCTGGACATTCCTTATACTCAATCTCTTTTCTAACTGATAATGTCACAGAGCTTAAAGAAACAAGTTTTATTGTGTTATGTAGGCCTAACTGTCATGAGAATGAGTGGTAATGTAATAAATATGCCATCTGAGCCAAAAAGATACATATCATTCAGTTCCCCCAAGGCAAGGAGGAAGAGCCTGTAAACTGGAGCATTTAGCCAGTGTTGCACCCATTAACCTCAGTAATCTCTGCCATTTAGAGAAAAATGAAGCAGTTGAAATGCTTCTGCTCAACCTGATAACTTCATAAAGACCATCTCTAATGTGGGTCAGGCTTAAAGATCATCTCATCGTGTCTTGGGCAAAATTGAAAAGTGTAATGACAGACTGAAGAGATTGCATGCAATAGCTTCTTCTAAAAATACACAAGATGTGCAAAATTCTGGCAAGATTGTTTTTAGCAAATGAATAAATACAATTAGGTTTTTTAGTTTTGGAGATGGAAATACAGTAAGGCCAAAACAATGACTACACCACTGTTCTCAGGTCAGAGGAAGTGCTGTTAGACAAGATATACAGCTGCACTGGCATTATTTTATTCATCTTGTGGTGTCCCTTTTTACTCTATCCCTGCTGAATTTAAAGTAACAAAGTATGATGATGGAATTTTAAATTGAGTTCTAAATGAAAGTTCTGGAGTAGCAAATTCATCTGATCCTGTCACTCACAAAACAAAAGGTGTATAAAGAGTCGCTTGCCTTGCTCCTGTGGCAATTCTTTCAGCTTCCCACCATGACCTCCACACCACCTACATTCCTGTTCTCTTAAATTATATATTATTTATTATTGTCTTAATTAAACAGTGCAAGAGAGAGATTCTTTGATCCACCATCATGAACATTAAACCAAAATGTTTAGTTCCATCTTATTCAAAGGTTGTATATAAATGTAAACTTGTGAAATGGATGACTATCTGACTTCCTCTATAACTAAAATATTTGACCTTTGGACCATTAGAATCAATAGCACACAACCCTTGTGGGAGGCTTAATGAAACATTAAGTTATTTTGTGGTTATTGATTAAATCTATTTGATGTTAGAAGACATATCAGCTATACTATACCATCACTAATGCAGTAATACCATAGATGCCCATGTGAGGTAGAGGACAACTGTTTCATACAAACAACATTGTTATCTTCAGATTCCATGCAGTAATACTGCCAATAAACCGAAGAATCATTATGCATGTGTACAATTCAAAAGATGAAACTCTTAAAAAATATATATATTCAGCACTACAAGACACACGCTGATCTTTCAACAATCCTCCTATCTTGTGCCCAGGATGACTGAACTACAAAACAAATAATCACAATATCACACACCCTCCAGGGTTTTAGTGTTTTAATCAGGCTTTATACTTCTGTTTAATAAGGTCTCCTGTGGCAGATTCTTACTGGTGATAATTCTGAAATCACCAAAGGCTGTTGCCAGGTCATGTGGCCTCTGTTAACGCTTGTTCACATTATTCTTCTGTGAATTTGTACAGAAGATACTGTGGTTTATTACCAACAGTATGTAGGTTGTCACAGTAGATCTCCCTTAACAATTTAACACTGTGGTGAACGTGCTGCTAGCGTAGCCTAACCTGGTTTCCCTGTTCATTGCCTGCTTGCCTGCCTAGCAATATTGGGGTCATGGGTTCAGATCTCATTTGGGGCCAGAGCAAAATTCATTAAGCATATATGTAATAAACACCCCTGCATAGTGACACACGCTAACGATTAGATGCATTCAGGATGGCTTGAGTTATATACCCCAGGTGCTGTTTAAATTAATGTAATGTAGCTCTGTGTCTCTCCATCACCCTGTTGTTGATTTTTACTCTAATACATTTTACGTTGCTATCTCTCCTATTCTGTGACCATGCTATCAGTCAGTTGCTGATGTAGATATCAATCCGTATAATTAGTCTGCGGCCATTACAAGAAGCAGATCAGCTAATGTGCATTACATTACAGCAAAAGGTGACTAGTGCAAATCTGTCAGTGTCTTGGGAAACAAGATGGAGCCCAAACGACAACAGATGAATGAGGGAGCGAGCATGCGAAACTCGTTTTAGCTCTGCGGCAGATGTCTAATGCCATACGTGAGCACACAGAAAAACACTTCTGGGAGACATTTGGTGCACAGGGTGGTTTGCAGCCACATAGGCACGCAGAGGTTAGGGTTCATGCATTTAAAATCTATGGAGATAGGGTTTCTGAAGAGCTTATTAAGCAAACCTTTCATTTCAGTGAAAATGAAAATTGACTAGCATGCCCCCAGGCCGCAGTAAGTGTAATAAATGGCTGTGCATTTGAATTACCCTGCCTTTGCCATTCAGTCAAACCTGCAATAGAGATCGCGCTGTCGCACAATCACAGCCTCCTTGTTGATTGTTAATTCAGAAATCTTGTGTTAATGCTGTATCCTACAGATGAGAAAAATGGCATAAATTGTACTGTTCAATGAGATTAGTCACTGAAGACGGAGAGAGGGAGAGATGTTCTCAGCTGTGTTGATTACACTGTATGTTTGTCATCACAGCCATGGATGGCACAGTACAAATCTGGGTTGCTCATTATTTTGGAGCCCCTTTTCTAACAAGCACTTTTTCCCCTCCCCTGGAGCATGTCTTTCACTATCAGCATATTTTTGATATAGGAACTTGAAGGCAGTTGTCTTTTTCAAGCCTCTCAGATCCGTTGGCCTGGATTCATAAACAGAAGTGTGTCAAAGAGATCCATGTCTCAGAGGCTGATAAATCACAGATTTGCTAGAATACATGCTGTTGTGACTTTGTCCGAGGTTGCAACTGTTCCACAATGAAAACATTTGCCAACCAACAGACTCTCCTGATATAAAAGGCAGGGGAGTATTATAGACCGAAACATCTCAGCAGACACAATAGTTCAGGGAATATATAATGCATGAGCCAGAGCAGTCCAGGTGCAAATACAAAGAAACAAATGATTGATGCTGATTTGAAGCCTGTTTAAGGGAGCATGTTGGTTTTAATCTAGTAAAGCAATAAAGTTAGATAAATATAATATAGTTAAAATAGTTCATTAATAGGGGCAGGGGCGATTGTAGGATTTCTTTCTTCACAGAGGGTACAAGAGGGGGAACAATAAATACAAAGGAGTCAATCTTAATGCTGTATATTTATATGTGAAACTGTACATATATATTCAAATCAAGAAACTGTACACATATATTCAAATCAAGTGTTGTAAGCTTTAAAATCAGCAATATTTATTAGTAATAATAGTTCAAACATGGCAGGTCTGACTCGTTAGTGCTCCCAGAGGACTGAAAGACACATAACATGTATTCTGCAAATCAAACAGTACTTGCTGTCACTCAGCTTGTGGTAATACATGCCACTCAATTTATCTTGTATGTAATAATTTATATGTATGTATGCATTTAAAATTAAATGAAGTATGATATTAAACACGAAGCTGCTTCATTTTGTTTTCATTAAAAAATATTAATATGTGGTTTGTGCAACACCTGTCTACTCTAATAATCTTCACTGTAGATATATAATATAATGTTTATAATAATATAAAATATGATGCAAAACACAACCATTTATTATAAAAAAATATGTCTGTACAATAGGAAATAAAGAAGAACAAAAAGTTAAGTCGAACGTATAATGGCAATTCTTCAGTACAATGTTAACTTTAATTTAAAAACATTTATAAAACATAACTTAGCCGTAACTTCGGTCAAAACAATTTGCCTGAAAACAAATAATTTATTTTTTGAGGCCAAAGACTGCCTGTTAGATGTGGAGAGACATCTGAGCCAGCAAATTTCTGTAGGACTTACCGAGGTAAGTCTGTTCCAAGCTGGGTACATGAGCACTAACTGCCCGGTGATCTCCTGGAACTCACGCCTCCATTAATGTCTTAGCAAATTTTAAATAAGGCAATATTTTTATAAATCCATCCCAGATTTGAAAATTTAAAGCTTTTCATGTTGACTTGTGGTCCTAACACTCATGTTCAAAATTAGTTTAAGCTTTATGTAGCTGTTGTTATTAGCCTTTAATGGCACAAATTCTTCCAGACCATTAACTATTCACCATCATCAGTAACATTCACTACCTGATAACAAATACTAAACGGAAGTGCGAGGCAACCTACAGGAAGTCACTCGCCGTAATAGCACGTAATAGCACAGAGATGTGAGGAAAAAGATGGATAATGAAAGTCCACTGACGTAATAGCACCCTCCACGGAGATGTGAGGAAAAAGATGGATAATGAAAGTCCGCTGACGTAATAGCACCCTCCACGGAGATGTGAGGAAAAAGATGGATAATGAAAGTCCACTGACGTAATAGCACCCTCCACGGAGATGTGAGGAAAAAGATGGATAATGAAAGTCCACAATGAAAGTGGATCAAAATAGCGTTTGATTTGATCCCCATTGCTTGTCATTTATTCTGTTTGACTAGTTCAATGATCAAAACAGAGGTCTGCGCAGGACTTCTTCCCACTCTTCCCAGGGTTTATTCTACACCCACCTGTTTCCACTAACTGCCTCTGTTTACCCCCGCTTGTAATGATTTTCTTCAGCGCCCAACCAATCCCGCTTACTTTACATCATGTTTTTTTTGCCACAGAGAAAGATGATGAAATACTTCTATATGTGTCGTAAAATGTCATTTTTTTAAATACATGCCACTGTCAACACAGAAAAACTAGTCTCTTTAAACTAAATACAACCTCTGTCACCAAAATTATAAACCAAAAAAATAAATAAACAAAAATGATTGGCTTGGTATGTTGTAGGATTAAATAAAAATTTAAACAAGCAATATAAACCAGCCATGCACAAATAAAATTGTGCCAAAGGACAAATTAAAGTTTGATTAATCACTCTAAAACTGCAAAACATAAGATCATCATAAAAATTATTTTAATCTACTGAATCCTTAAAAAGCACAGCATTTGAAAGTTTTTATAAAGTAACCCAGCATTTTGCATGGAAATTTCGCTTGCAGGAAAATTTTTTGCATATAATTTGTAAAATATGGAAAAAATAATTAAAAGAAATTATTTAAATTTATGAGTGGCAGCCTGGCAGGCAAGTTGAGGGGTGGGGCCACACCGGGGCAACCAGTCATTTTTCAGGAGGTTCCAGTGACCTCATGGCCCCTCCCCTGTCTACACAACTGAGTACAGAACATTGTAGGTACGTTTGGAGCATTAATATAGAACTGATGTGTAGTCAGACTGTAGGTCTGTTTGTATGGTCTGTTTTGAACATGACTCATCCGATTAGACTTCAGAACCATAATTTTCTCTATTACTTTGTTCCCAATAAAAGTCAGAAAACATTTGCGTTATCATTGAGAGCATCCTGAGCCACTGCAGTAGAGCTGTAGAAGATTTCTATCATACTTTTAAAAAAGCGAAAAACAGAATGAATTGAAGTGTTGTGTTGGCCTGCTTGGATAGCCACTCAGGGGGTTGAAACACACTGGATTTATGTGTGCCGTCATGCTGGAAGCCGAGTACTTCTGTTGGCTGGGCTTCATGCAGAGTCAATACTAATGACGGAGGAGACTATATGGCCACAGTGAGATTATAGCTTGGAGGCCTTCAGCTGCTCCTATTGTCATCTCAAGCAGGGAAAGTAATGGTTACCACTGTTTGCCTCCCCTATTCTCCTCTGCATTGTCTGTGTAGTGCAGTCATTAGGGTTAATGACTACGCAGATGTATTTGTTTTGAACTGTGAAAAACACAGCTCACAGGAACACGTAGGTAAGTGTTTTTACGTGGTGTTCCTCCAGCGTACCCCAAACAGACAACAGAGGAGGTATGTTTGGGGTTTTAGCACTTTCCCCTCAGTGTAAGGGATGAGGGATTGAGCACTGCAGTTTAGAATGCGGGCAGCTGAAGAGAACATCGTAATTCATGTTTTTTACATGTGACAGCATCGCACTGGTGTGATAGATACCTCAGCCGGGGCGGCGTTTCGCCACAATTCATTCCTGCAAATGGATGTCACTGTCCAGCTGGATATAATCCTTTGCTGACAGGAGCGCAAACAAATGAGGGCATTCCATACGTGGCTAAATTAATCAAGCAAATTGTCCCAGCCGATGGACAGCCCATCTCATTGAAAGATTTAAACACAGGTCTCCGTTCATCCACAGATGGTCAATATGCACAGCTATAGCCACTGTATCGCCAACTTAGTGGAGAGCGTGATATGTCAAGCGTTGGCTAACACAGAGGTTATCGATATTGAGCGCAGTGGTGGATCAGTAAAACAGTCTCCCTTGTATAAATTGACCATGGGGGACCGTTTAACTGAGCGAGACTGCCTGCTTCCACACACTAAGGCATATCAGTGCATTAGAGGAGCAAAGGCTCTTTGAGTGGATTGGCTGTGTAATGCAATCTGTATGCATGGGATGAGCACCATGCTAGCTGTGACTCCTTCATTTGTG
>JAZGTK010015651.1:0-13108 GCA_036877625.1 Ambastaia sidthimunki
AAAACTCTGACTAAATATTCGTTTGCACCACCAACAAAAAAAGGCACCTGTGTAGTGGCATTTTTTAAATATTAAAATCTCAACAAACTTTATATCCCTGCGGGTGTAAATAGGCTACAACTGTAGCATCTAATGTGCTGTTCAACATTACGCATATTTATGGTAAATCAAACACTTTGTATCCACATGCCTGAAATGTTTACAGAATCAGTATAAACCAGTTTTAAAAATGCAATTTTGTTCTCCACATTGACTAAAAGATGTTTTAGATGCATCTGGAGGATCCTGAGCTCATAATCTAGTGAAAGAGAAAGTGTTTAAGCATCAGACAGGACACGTGAGCTCACCGTGAGCGTCTCTCCTGCAGGGTGCTGAATCCAGCGAACGACTGGCTCCTGATGATGCCGTTGGGCCCTCCAGGAGAGTGAGTGCCAGCAGCCATGATGTCTGGGAAGCGGGATGACACTCCTGCAGGGGGGAATAGAGGATTCTGGGTAAGAGACAGATCACTGGTACAAATAAAGAGAGAGTGTTGCGTGTGTCTGAAATGTACAAATTTGGTTTAAATCAATAAAGCCTATACATAAAACGCTTCTGTTGGCAAAATGCTTAAAGTGTATTAAGTTATCTGTTATGTACTTGCTCAATAGCTGATTTTTCATCATTTTTAACCAAAAACAGTCATAGATTTTAGATTTAAAGTTACACATGCAGGTCATTTTTCAAATATATAGGCTGCATCTCAATTTGCATATGAACTGTTTACAGACCCAGATGTGCCATATTTAAGTCTTTACAAAATTTAAATGCATTTAAACTGAAGTTATTACATTATAATGCATTTATAAGGTAATGCTAACACTTGCAAAACATTATGCAATAATGTGGTATCAATTTTTGCGACTCGCTAGGGTGTTTGTATACTGCAGTGTCTGGCTACACACTGAAAGGCACAGAGTCATTTAATCTCCCGTGTGTACAGTTACTGAAAATAACACTACAGATTGATAAGACCCCACAAGGCAAACATTTAGAGGTTTTTATAAACCGCTCTATGCCACCTGAGCCCACAGCAGCATAAGACACAGAAAAAGGCTTTCAGAAACTGTAGGTGGTCCAATGCAGTCCAGAAACCTCAACATCATCAGTCATTTCGATCAAGTGCAAAAATCCAGAGACACCAAAAACCTTTGTCTTAGAGAAAAGCCTTTAAAATGATGCCTGATCTCCTTGTAGCTGATTTCCAGCCTCCCATAATGCATCAGGGCAGGATGATGACAATGGAGGGTAATGAGGCTATGAGATCACTGATGTGAGAGAAACACTGATTCAGTACATAACTAGATCAGCACATAATATAACCATCATAACCCAGCCTGGCACTGTGATCTAGAGCATAAAGTGGAAGAAACTAGGTTATCTGGTATACAGTAGACATACACACATGGACAGTCTACTGTAGCTTGCAGAATGGAGGTAATGATGCCTTAAGATCTCATTTTGTGTAGATATCTTGAGGTTATGATATGACCAGGCTGGCGTTACACTGCATCAGTTTACACTGCAGGGGTAACCACACCCCAGCTAACCGTTTTAGGTTGCAAGAGAGTTTTCCTAACATTTCCATTTAGTAACAAAAACATTAAAATACAAAAACATTCATGTCATCAAGAATGTCCTAGTTTTTTTTAGACACTGTCTTAAGGTTATTGTTTGGTTTTAAGAACGTTACTCAGTCGTTTTAAATTCTGTAACAGCTTTAAATCCTTCCACCTATTAACCTATTGTAAAAATAACATTTTCGATATATAATATATAACAATAAAAAGACATTCTACTAACGTCACTGCTGTGGTTAAATCTCTGCTGTGACACCTCTGGGTGGTTTGAACACTGCAAAAGATACATAATTGCAGAGATGGAGCTAAACAAAAACAATGGAGCTCTGGGATGGTTCTTGTTTTGCAAGGGAAGACAAAAGACTCTTGTATGCCTTGTACCAGGCCGTCTGTACTGTAACATTAGCTGCTTTGATTCTAGAAAATGGACGTCTGTACCTTGCACTATGATTATTTGACAAATAGGTTGTTCAGATAAACCAGCTATTAATAAAATATTGCAATAATGAAAGACTCAACACAGTAGACGTACGGTAGTTAAAGATACTTTGTGTTTTGGTTTTAAAAATCCACACATATAATTTGTATGTCTGTCATATAATTTGACAGACACAATTGATACAAGTATCTCTGTAAATGCCTAGTGCTTTTTGGATATTTTGAGTGTTCTGACTTTGTGTTGGCCGACATGTTGTTAGGGGGAGTGGCTGAGTCAAGCAAAGTTAACAAAAAAAACACTAAAAAGTTTAAATTGTGGAACTGACAAAAGTCTAAAACTGAAACTCTGTAAAACAACATCACCTCCTTGAAACTATTTATACTTTAACAACAACACTAATAGGATGTCTGGATTTTTTATGTAATAAAAACACAACATCAAAACAAGGAAACCCAACTACACAGTTGAACAAACAAAAAAATCTACTTCAGACTCCTGGTGCGTTTCAACACAAAGCAATGCTGTGCCACCCAGTGCATGCTGGGATTGTTCCACTCATTCTATTCAAGCCTGCCGTCTCGGTTCACAGGCAGTCCTCAAGAGCTGTTGATGAGAGCTACGTCACCCTCGTCCCTCCACACACAGCTCCTCATAAGTATTCTGAGTGCAGCTGCCTGGCACCCAACTCTGAACTCTTCCCTGCGAGAGTCGGATGATGAAGAAAAAAAGAACGAGGGAGGGGGGCCTCATTAATTTGTCACCTCCAGCAGGGACCACATTTGTCAGGCCTGTTATTGAGGGTGTGAGGGGGTCTTAAAGCAGGGCTGGTGTAAAGCAGGCATACGTGTGTATGCGAAGACACAAAGTCTCTCATTTCCGCTCAGGCAGTGGCCTGCATTATGAATTCTTGCTGTCTGTCTAACCCAACACAATGCAAAGATGACAAATGAATGCACTGAGCGCAACATGGTGCCTCTGTTCTTGAAAAGCCCTGTTACCCAAGAAAAACAGTTTAACAGTCAATTTTAATGTATGAGGGCAGAGTGAGGTAAGCTGAGTCACTTTTTATTAAGTTGTCGTTTAGGAAAGGAAGAAGTAATAATAATTTTAATTTCAAGATAAACTGAAAAACTGTCTATAACAGGGCCACAGAAGTTTCTCGCATTAGAGGTGACATAGGGTCAAGTTAAAATCGCTCAGTTCACTATGTGAACAGTTCATCAAATAAAACACACTCAGCTGCATTTGATGGGCCTTTTCTACTAACTGCGTTGTCACGTGCAATAAGACGCCCAGTTCTGATAGACTAACATTAAGCTATTCTAGCAACTATTTACTTTCTGCACCTCAAATAGTGAAAAGTACCCCAATTTATTCCCCACACAAGCACGTGTGCATGTTTACATGCACGCAGACACATGTGAACACTCGCTGCACGGGTGTACAACATCAAACTCAGCCCACTCATCACATTAACAGCAGCATTTTTCCTTAGGTCTGTATAAATTACAGTCTCTATGGTAACAACTGACAATACATAATGTGTTCGGTACAACAACTTTGCTATTATAGACCCCCCACTGCAGGCCTCCTCCCATCATTCTGCTCTGAAGCTCTGTTGTCTTCCTCTTCGGGTCGTCTTCTGTACTTGGGTATCAGTTCAAACCGCCCAGCTTCAATCCCAGCAGCTGCTAAATGCTCAGTTTGGCCATTGTGTTGTTCCACACAGACACTTGCTCTCCACTCTCCACTCTGGAATAGCAACAACCACACTGTTGGCCTTTAAGCCAGGTCAGAGAACTAACGTCAACCATATGCGGCAGTGACCAACTGACCCTTGTCCTAAAAAAATCCTAAAAATCTGATGACCAAGGAAAAACAATTATTGGCAATTACTAATTATTAATAACAATTATGAACTGTTTCCAGCTCTTCTGTAAAATGTATGAAACCTATTAAAATGCATTTATCTAACGTACATCAGGAGACAACCAACAACCAATTAGATTATTTTGTAAGCTTATCTATTATTATTTTGTAAGCTTATGGTGGTCCAAAATAATATCTTACATTTAACCAAATCATACAAGCTCATATGGACATGAAGCTCATATGATAGAAAACAAGTGCCTGTTAATTTATTACTGTTAGGTCAATATTTTATCAAATATCTGTGTTCAGCAGGATTATTTGACCCACTTTTACCCCTTTTGACTTACTTTTACCACTTTTGAGCCAACACAATCTCATGGCATTTCTGCTGTAACTAATGCAGGTTTTAGTGAACTGGTGGTTAATTTGTTTAATCTCATCTGTAGGTTTCTGTATGATCTGCTTTTGGTACAGGGATGGTTGGGTACATCACCTTCATGGTTGCTTTTTTCTTATAATTGTATGTTTTTGTATGAGTCACATCGTACGGATTCATAAGAAATGCCATGTTACTAACTAAAGACGCAAACAAAATCTTCATCACACTTGCCCACTGATAAACTCTTAAAAGCACATTAAGTGTTTGTAATCTCAAATTTATCCTCATGAGGACATTAAAGATATTATCTGAGCATGCTGAAAATATCACTACATCAAAACAGATGCTGCTGAGTTTGACAAGGCTGTAAATGAAGCTGCTATTAAGTGTTTCTGCAGTAATAACTGTTCTTTAAAAAACACTCAGTCTGGCACTTTTACCGTAGTGGAGAGAGTTCAAATGGAGGAAATATGTTGTTGCAATGTTGCAGTGAGGGCGGCAATGACTGGTTTCATCCAGTTCTGGGGGATGATGCTTGTCAGGGTTGCCTTGTTGTCTTAAAAACAGCAAAGAGGAACAAACACATCATGAAAACTAAAAAAGGAAAATATGAAAAACATTGAAAATGGGCTAAGCTTCCTCGTGAATATATTGCTGCAATACTGAACACTGAGCAGTATTTACAGAACACAGACAGGATAGTGCCGCTCACCCATGTCACAATACTAGGGTGTGATGAGAGGTTGCTAACCGACCCACCTACACGTCTCTGTAGAATTCTGTTTCCTTCAATTAATGTAAATCTATTGGGGTTTTTTTCTTGTTAGGAATGAGAAAGTATAAGCAATAGCACCTTAACAAGCACCACTAATGATGAAGATTTCAATATATGTTTGAAGGAAGTAAACAAATGCAGGCAGTGGGAAAATTCCTGAGTATATCTGGAAACAGAAAAGCTCATAGCCAGATCTTTTCTATCTAAACAATTCTGGATCAAATGTCACCAGTGATATGATGTAAAGGAAAAAATTGTCCTCCCTGCACCACGGCCTAAAAACAGAAATATCTTTCTGTTTATAGTTTCTGTTGGGAGGAGGCAGATTGGTTCATATATAGAAAAACAAATAATGACCTAAATTTCTGGTTCCATTTGAGTTCTTCAAACAAAGCTATTATATGACTTCAGAAGAACTGAAATGTAACTTATTATATTTTGTTATTTTTGGAGTAGAACAAAACCAAAATTTTTCTAGCTAATTCCTGTGTCCCACGGAAAAAGAAATCAGGATTTTTGGAATGACATGAGTGACATCCGGTCTGTGTGAGAGAGGGAAGATTTTACTCTACAGGAAGATTTTTGCACCCACAGAACTAACTGGACATAACTGCAACATCTACCTCTGAAAAAGATGCTTTGACTTGCATCATGCACAGAGATAAAACAATGAAAAATCTGTTTTTTGTCTGCAAGGACTGAAAAGACATTTAAATCAGTGACTGCATGTCACTCGCAGCTTCAAAAGCACCTAAGAAAAGCACAAATACACATGAAGTCAAAACCAAACAGTGTTCCAAAAATACTGTCAAAATAATAAATATGACATGAGGCTTGAAGTGTTGCATTTAGGTCATGCAACAGGGCAAATGAGGGAATGTGGAAACACTTTCATACAGCGCTGAAGGGAATCGTTCATGCAAAAATCTAAATTCTGTCATTATTTACTCACAAACTCCTCTTACTTTCTGTATACCGTAAAACACAAAAGAAAGCCTCAATTGTCAATCATTTCTCTGTATGGAAAAAGATTTCCTTTACAGTCACTTCTGTTTGTGTTCCACAGACGAAAGTCATACAAGTCTGGAATAACAAGGGGCAAAAAAAAAGATTACTGTCCTGCTTGTTCATAGGAGGGTTGCAGTTTTTCTAAGCTGATTTATAAATAATTTTATAAATTTATAAATTCCCTAGACTTACATTGAATAAGGAACCTGTGACATAACTTGGGACCGGAAACTTAGGCAGACTAAAGGATGGGCTGTTTTGACCCTGGCCAACACATAATCACCTAGTAACCACCAAGTAACACCCTAACCTGGTCCTAGCAACGATCCAAAACACTCTAGCAACCACGTGGCAACATGCTAACAACCACTCAGAGCACATACAGTAAGCAACTGCATAGCAATGCCTTTGCAACACACATTACCCCAGCAGTGGCTTTAAACTTAGCTCAGGGTCATGGTACTGTCCTGATATATCCATTGCTTGTGGGTTTGACAGAAGGAAGTACATTTCATCATGTATGTCAGGAAAGACCCTGAAGGAGGACAGCACCCCTTAAAAGGCATGACGATTGGGCTTACACATCAGATTACATGTCACATCTGACAAAATCCAAAGACAACAGCCATCATTTAGAAGGGAAAATGTTATACATGACATCATCCAATGACCTCAATTTAATCGACCAATAGCATTTTAGACAGAAACCCTTACAACCAATCATCCTCCTGTGACCTACTGAACAACTAGACAGGGAATAAACAAAAACATCCAGTTTATCAGCTTATGTCTGATGGATAAGCAGCTGTAATACTTAAAGCAGAAGACATGAGACCTCATCCCAATGGAACGTATGAACTGCAGTAACAGTGGGTGCTGGAGGTATGCGCTCTCTGAGGCTGAATTCATATAGAGTGGTAATCAGGGAGGATTATGGGAGCAAAATACACATCATCTGTTCAGAACGATAGAGAGTGAACAAAAGATAAAGATACTACAGAACAAACTTTTGGATATTCACACATTAGTTGATTTCCTTCAGAAACTGAATAGTAACCAATGAAGACTTGTTCCAAAATCTAGTCAGCTGCCTACCTAGACAGCATTTTAAGGCATCTTAGATGCACTCCTATTGACAAAATTTTACCAAAACATATATTTGGTCCACTTTATATGATCTCAAGTAATCCTTTAGATGGCCACATATAACCCCTGAAAGTTTAAAGCAGCTTGCAGTAATAATCATTCTGTGTTGTGTGAATGGTGTTGGATCAGTGTTAGCTGACAAAGGAAAGCACAGCTCAGTGGAAACTGATTCTATAGTAACAATGACGCTCAGATGGCCTCTTACTGACCAAGCTGATTTAATTTAGCTTCCCTTATGACCGTGACGTGGACCCAAACCTCTCATTGGCTTGTCACAACAACCTTCCAAAAGCTCTATTATCTTTCTCCTTTAACTACAAAGAATCTAAGACGCATCTTTCTCTTTCATCCCTCCTCTCTTTCTTAAAATACTCCTTCTCAGACCCTCATGGTCAGACCATCTGAATGGAATTTGTCAGAACAAGATCACTATAAACAGATAGACTCAGAGCTTTAGATACATCAGTAATGTGCAGCTCCTGTCACAAATGTGATCTTTTTATTAGCTTAAATATTTCTACAATGTAATTAAATGCAAATCAAACTTTTCCTCAAAATGTCTGCTAAAAATGTCTCATATAGAATAGATCTCGAATTGTCAACAATCTACAAACTGTTCTCACATTTGCCAAGACTTTGAGAACTTTCCAATTTGTGTCTGTTTTTTACCACTCCTAAAGAATTTTAGGAGACACACTTCAGACCAAGTTAATGCTTCTTTAATGCATACACAACATTTTGCTTTGGTCAATGGGTGAAAACCTTCTGACCAGGATTAGGCTGATGACCACCAAATTAGACGCATTCATTGACTATCAGCTGTGAAAATTCAAACCACTCAATTCTAAAGGAAAACAGTAAGACTAAACATTACTGTAAACAGCTTAACATCTGACTTTCAAATAGCTTATGTGCTGCTCATAGCAGTTTCAGAGAACTAAGGCGGGATGTTTCTAAAAAGCCTGCAGTAAAGCGGCCTCATCTTACTGAACGTCTGCCAAGTTTCACTGTGCTTCTCCTTATCCAGCGATTTTAGGAATAAGAAATAACATGCACTGCTGAAGACACAGCGTTTGCCCTCAAGAACACCCTAAAGTCAAACATCCCCATTCTCTGCAATACAGAATAAAATAAATCACACCAGAAGATCAGCAATCATTATTAATAATTATTCACTGTTAAGCATATAAACAGACCTCAGCAACTGTCTGGGTTGTCATAATATGCCTTTTGTAACACATAATAAGCCATAATGTATAGCAGTCAAACAAGCAAAAGAACATCGCCTGACAAATTAAATAATTGCAACCCACTGGCTCAGCAGACTCAAAAATATATAAACCTCAGATAAAACTGATAAACCTCAGAATCTATGCTTAGAAACGTCAACCACAAAACAGTTCACAGAAAGTAATGTAAAATGCACTACGTGGCATGTTTGAGAGGCAGAGATAAAACAGATAAGAGTAAAAGAAAAGGGCTGGGGCTGAATGGGTGGGAGTTGAAGTGAGAGGAATGAACAAGGTGGGTTTATTCTGAGAAAAACCTTGAGTTCTGTGAAATGTTAATTTGCCACTTATTTGGCAACTCTAGACTCTGGCAGCCCTTTACAATAGAGCTACAGTGAGTGTCCACTATTTCAGTGGCCTTCAATTTTCTGATTTCCGAAAACAATTCTTCAATAAAACGTTGTAAGCCATGACACAAACCCACTAGTTTCAAGATAAATCTCAACATTAAAGTATTCGAATCTGAAGAAAAACAATACAAGTACTTTGAATATATCTGTTACTATTTTGGTTTCCATTGTAACCAAAACTCCCATGCTTGGTGCAGTTATTTGCGGGATTATGGGTAATGGAGGTCTTTAACAGGAACTTGGCAACTTAACCTTAAGGTGAAATCAGACTTCTACAGAATCCATGTACTAGTGGTAGGTATATTTATACATAACTGCTAAAAATCTCTGTCTTTGTGGAGAAAATGAATTAGATTTTCACTGTTAAAATTCATGCTTAGTTCTCTGTGACGTCACGAGCACACTGCCCAAAGAACCTGAAATATTTTGCACCCCACTGCTGCCACCGACTGGGTTTAAAATTTATCATCAAACAAATGTATGTGCACGGTTAAAAATATTACCCATTCTCAACTACTTTGTTTTTAGAAACAAAGTATTAACGAGTTTTAATAACTAAAATCACGTGACGTTTCTCTTTTAACTAGAAATATACCTCCGGAAGCTTATTGCACCTTATGACAACAAACATATGGCATTCTGTGATCCACATGAGCTTAAGAAATATTTATCTGAGAGCTGCCAGTGTCTACAATATTTAAAGCAGACTGAAACAGACATCAGTATGGTTTTCTGATGACAGTTTGTCTTATCTTTTGACACAATCGGTTTATTTAATTACAAGAACTCCAAAAGTGCAGCTGAAGCAAGTGCTTACACGACATTGTTACTGTGAGAGGGTGTGAATAAAATATGGTATGAAACGAAACCATTCTGCTGACATGAACTTTCAAACCAAATTCACTCTTTAAAACACTGATGCAAACTGATGCAAGCATTAGCAGTTATCATATTTGCATTTTGGAACATTCATATTGTAATTCACACAGATAATCTAGATAGTACCAAAAAAAATCGAGTTGTAATTCCTCAGTTTATCACATGCATGACAAAATGCATCAAAACAAGCGTTAATAAGTGATCAACCACAACATCCCTTGATATTCTCACTGAAATAGGAGTTCTGTTAAAGATCTGCAGTCCAAACCACCATGCAAAACAATACGTCGTTGCGTTTAAAAGTAATTTTAAGATTTAACGGCAGTGCATCAATTACACTAACCCTAATACAGACTGTACTTACCGCTAGAGAGAGAAAACTGATTCCAAGTCAATGTTATTTACTCGAGTTTTGGACTTCCATCCATGCGAGCAAAACATCACTTCCCCTTTTTTCGACTTAAAAACGCGTGCTTGAATACCGATGTGTGCTAAATAAAACTACTTATTGATAAAATGCTGAATGACAACAGTACAGAGTTTTCGATGCGATACCATCCGGCACAACAGCACCAGACCTAAAATCATATGTAGTAGTACACACTCAGATTTGTAGCGCTCCCTCACAACCGTAACAGACCAATCACTGGGCAGCGTTGTTACAGTGGGCGGGGTTTAATATTTAGTCAAACTACAGGAAATATTTACCCTTGACCGATAATGGATTGTCTAAAAACACGTTGTAGTTTGCCACGCCAGGGTCTGGCATTAAAAAGTTATGTACTCAGCTGTCACAGTGAATCTTACTATAACATTCCTGCTGCTGTAACAAAAACTGTGTCTGTTGAGTTTTGCAAAATCAAAAATAGCTCAGCGTGTCTGTAGGCTACTTGAAACCTGCACACTATAGAAATAAGTGCACACTATATAAATAAGTGGCTTCCCACCACTGTCTGGTCTGTATGCTTCAGTACTGATGTTTAATGCTTTAAAAACAACTAAAAACCAGTGGTAGGCATATTGGTCTTCAGATTCATTACATTGACATTAATTATGATTATGAATAATGTTCACAATGTTGAAATTTTGTACCACATCCATTTTGTCCCTAATTTTAGCTAAAAATCAAGAAAAAGAAAGAAAAAACAAAACAAATAGAGGGCTGTACTGACTGTCGCTGTATTAGTATGTGAACAGTATAATGTTTTTAAAGAAGATGTGGGCAGACAAGAGCATAATTAAAAGTATTATTCATGCTTAAAACATTTGTGCCATTTATTTCTCACTTTCTGTTTTCATTTGCAAACACATTTATTTACCAAATAAAAGCTTTTTTTGCGGGCGTAAATTTACCTGCTTTGCAGGAACTGCATTTTTAGCAGAATAAGCATGACCACATTAAAGTTTAAGCACCTGATTTAGGTACAGTTACCGCGAAAGCCACTTTACATCATGTCTCATTCTTTAAGGCCCATGTTTCTGCCGCCCTCATTGTGGTTAAACCCGACCTTGGTACAAAACTCTGGTGTTGGTGTGATGTGCTGTATAATAGCCACAGAGGCTGGCTGTATTCAGGCATCCAGGCAGGCTTGGACAGTACAGCGCAGACACCTCCACATGTAGCCTCTCTCTCAGCTGCTGCTCGACTCATCCTGTAATTATGGCTGTCATCAGCAGCCCCCGACGAGCAGCTATATTTACTGGAGCCATGTACAAACAGTTCCCAGGCTTAAAGGAACCCGCTTCTCTTTCCATTCACTCCTAACTGTTCTGTAAACAGGTTAGCCTGAGAAATACAAATAAAAACACCAGGTTCTACCAAACTAAGATCTGACACGTTATTCATATCATTAATGAACAACACTGTTCACTGACCAGCAAATGTTGCTAACCCTTAGCAAAAACACTAACATCTAGCATGGGCGAATCCATGTGTTCAGCTGTGGTATGTCCTGCTGTTTTCCCGTGCCTTGTAAACATCTCGAACAGGAATCATTCAAACATGTTTGCACACTTAAGTTCAACAAACAAGTCCTACCTCAGGCTTCTGAGATCATTTTCTTTGAGAGAGACAAACAGAAATAGGTTAACATATGCCACTGGGGTCAAAAAGATTACCAAAAGCAGCCAGACAAGCGCAGCTGAGGGCAAGTATGTGTGAAACTGTTGAGAGAAAGACTAGTTTTACAATACAGAAACATTTTATTGTATGTGTCTGAATTTGCATACTTATAGGAACTTAACTGCATACTTATTAGTGGTTCTTTCTAAAGCATAGAGAGTTGGGAGTGTTTTTTTTTTACTTGGGCCAGCAGGTAAAAAATGCAGTGTTCTGAAAACCACTCAGGACCTTGGCAACTGGATGGCAGCTTCTTGCATGTTGGTGGCGAGTCCTAAGAAAATCTAAAAGAAGAATTTTTTGAAACCATTTCTTACAGTTGTACCACATAAATGTGTATATTTTAAAACTGGTATTTGAAGATAGTGAGCCTGAGTTAGATTATAGGCTTCAAAGCCCTGTGGCTAATCTCCTGCCTTTGGTTCTAATGACAGGCTCTGATGCAGGTAGCAGCCCCTGCCATCAACTAACACAGCTGTCTGTGGACCACCGGCTTCCAGGTGTTCACTGATATCAGTATAATAGGTTTATTGCAAGACTAGGATCAGTTTTGACATGGTAAATGACAGACATATAAAGACTTAGCCTGGAAGTGCTGGTCCCAGATCAGTGGGTCACATTTTTTGAATGATGGCTCTCTGTAGTACCAAGAGCTTCGGTGCAAACAAGGAAGCTGCTCTGCTCATTTTTCAATGATCCTGACAATGTTTAACCTTTCTGTATTGTATCTTTTCACCCATTGTGTGGTAGAAGAATACAATCATAGCCTTATGTTTGTGGAAAGCTCTGCTTGTTGGGACTAAAGTAGGTCAACGGAGGGTTCGTCATGTGGTGGTGAGACAAAAACACATGATAATGTACAAATCCCCCACGACACAAGCAGTGTGCATATGAAACCCTGTGCAGTTCTTTAAACTACATTTAATAATAATGTTCAGGGCAGTGAGACTGCTGTCAGCAATTCTATGTACTCATTTGTTTCTTTTCTCCCCCTGAGGCCAAGCAGTTTGTTCTGTGAGCCTGAAAGCTGGTGTCCTGAGTCGACATGACCAGGTCATGACTACCTCCTTCTGCCTAATTTGCCTGTGGCACACTGTCCCTGCAGGAGAATCAAGCTTAAACCGGTAGCTGTGTTTTGAAACATGGTAGCTTTACAGATAATCAGCTGCACAACAAGGAGAGAGGGACCATGGACCTCCAGGACACGGAGAGAAGGACACCTGGACACAACTG
>JAZGTK010015652.1:0-13106 GCA_036877625.1 Ambastaia sidthimunki
TTCCTGAAATTCCTGACCTACTGTGTTTAGCTTAGGTAATGAAACGCTCAGTTTGACTTGGTCATTAAAGTCATGAAGACCCCCGACACTTCAATTACCCCCCACCCCCCAAAAATGTGTGAGTGACTGCTAATGATTACTCAGGAAATAACTGACCTGAGTTAGACTTCAGTGATAAGAGATCAGGTCATTAAAAGAGAGAGATTAGATATGAGAGATGAATGATGCTGTGGTGATCTGTGATCCTGAACCTAACCTCTCTCTCTCTCTCTCTCTATAGGAGCTGATAGAGGTGGACAGTGAGGTAGTGTTTGAACTGGCCTCCTACATCTTACAGGTGAGTTCAGCAGTGAGATGGAGGTTTTTTAATGACATTCAGTATATCATTTAGTATTTACTGTAAGTACTTTGTCAGTTGATGATGTTGATCATTTTGATATCTTTATAAAATGATCTCAGATATGATTTAAATATTTAGTATATTGTGCATATTGCTCTAGTGATATTAGGTTGGGTGTGTAGAGCTGGAGTTTGTGTGTTAAGGTCCTTAGCAGATGATCTGTACAGCTCAACTTTGTTCATACAAAGTTCAGACATCAGGCTGATCTGGCATCTGCTGTGTGTGTGTGTGTGTGTGTGTAGGTTACAGAGTCGTATCCATGTCACTGCAGTATTTTAGCCTGACATTTTAAACATAAAAATAAAAAAACAGCTTTTTAGAAGTATAGTTTTCCTTTAAGACTCAGTGTGTTTATGATCCAGGTGTAGTTGTATCAGATATGTTATGCATGTTTGACCTTTTCGAGGATTCAGTCCAGATGGCACAGGCCAAGCCCCCCCGCTGAGACACACACACAGCTCTGTATCAGAGAATACAATCTTAGCAAGCGCTCTCATTTGCCAGCAGCGTTCATTACTGATACTAAAATATGTTTCTTTGTCTCTCCCACAGGAAGCTAAAGGAGACTTCACAAGGTAGCAGATCATTGCAGTGAATGAATCACCTTCCAGTGACCTCCATCACACACACACACACACTATCAAAGTCTCTATCACTGCAGAGTGAAAGCAGATCCAATTTGTGGCATATATCAAACTCAGTCCCACATAAGCACATGATCCGAGAGAGAGAGGGAGAGGGAGAGAGGGAGATGGGGGTGTGATCCCTGGGAACGGAGACAGAAGGGAGGAAATGGAATGCAGAGGATAAACAGTGTTAAATTACACACACTAACCCCTGGCTTTCTCTGTCACACACACACACTTACACAAACACACTGTCTACACAACGTCTCTGCTACAAATCTGTTACATGTGCATCCTTCCAGCTCTTCTCTGTCTGTGTGTGTAACTTTAGTTTTCTTCATTTCCTCTTACACTTCCTGTCTGTCTCAGCTCAGGACAGCATGCTACCATACCTCTCTCATGTTTGTAGTATGCAGTATGTACACTGTGTAAAGTATGCACAGTTACTGAATGAGTTCGAATGATTCCACTGCATCTCAGAACGTACAGCTGTAGTGCTTCCCACAATGCAATGGGAACAGGAATAAATGTAACCCAAAGTCACTTTTAACCATCATCTTTAACATTTCATAACGTTTTTTTATTTAAAACAAGTTAAAAGTGCCCACTGTAATTTCTGAGATCATAACTGAACTACACGTGTAACATAATGAGATCATACATGTGACATGTGGAGTGTGTATCATTGCATGTTATGTGCTATTTTACGTACAGTCAGTATACAGTATGTAGTATTTCATACTGAACATATCGCCTTTTGCCTCCCAGCATTCTTTTGATTCTTATTGGCTGTTTGTCCTGTGAGGTGTGTCTCTTTCTGAATAGTTTTTGTGTTGGTTTTTCTGCAGTAATGATGCTACCAGGGCTGATCTGAAGAAACTGCCAGCACTGCCCACACAAGCACTGAAAGAACACCCATCACTCGCGTACTGGTGAGACACACCCACACAGACACACACAGAAACAGACACACGTTGGGTTTTCATTTTTAATGGGGACAATCCTACTGTACAAACTGTATGCTAACAGTACCCCTAAACATAACCCGCACAGAAAACTTTCTTTCTGCTAGTTTAAATTTTCAAAAAAGGTCACAATTTACCAGTAATATGATTTATTTGCTCTTTGTTTTTGAAGCACTATGTGTAAAGATTCCCTTAAATAACTCAGTAACCTAATTTATCTTAAAATCTGAATGAAATGTTTCTGAGATGCTACTGAAAAGAAGACGCACACACGGTGCCTTGTGCACTTCCTGTCTGAAGATAAACTTATCTCTTTTATGATGTTGTATTTCATTGGCTGCAAGCTCTCTTTCTTGCTCCTGTGGAATTATTCTCATGAATACTGTCATCTGTGTGTGTGTGTTTGTGTGTGTGTGTGTGTGTGTGTGTGTGTGTGTGTGTGTTGCAGTGAGGACCGGGTCATTGAACACTATAAGAAATTAAGTGGACAGTCTCGAGGTCAAGCTATCGTCAAGTAAGACAGCAGAAACAAAGAACATGTTTCTTAACATGCTGTGTTTTGTTCTTCAGAGATTCACTCCCACACATTCACTACTGCTGTAAATTGTTTGCAAATGTAACATGAGGCATAACATCAGTGATCTCTCCCTTCTGCTTTCTCACAGTTATATGAGTATAGTGGAGTCATTGCCCACATATGGAGTTCATTATTACGCTGTTAAGGTGGGTCTCTGCTCTCAGAGGGGAAATTTATAATCACAACCGTCACTCCACACACACACAAATACACACACAAACACACAACCTGCAAGATCAGTGCTTGACTAAAGTGTTAAATGATGCTCAAGTCTTTGTGTTTCAGATAGTCATGCTGTCATCAACCATAAACTGACACTACTAGTGTGTTTGAGTGCCTGTTAATGCTCTCTCTCTCTCTCTCTCTCAGGATAAACAGGGTATTCCATGGTGGCTGGGTCTGAGTTATAAGGGCATTTTTCAGTATGACTACCAGGACAAAGTCAAACCAAGAAAGGTAAGACCTCATTATCCCTAACAAACTGTCTCTGTGGACCCGCTACAGTTTGACTTTCATTTTTCATCCCTTAACTTCTCCCTGTTACACAGTAATAGATTCATCTCCCTGTTGGTAATTAGTAGTGTTTGCTTAACCAGACAGCACTATGACTATGACCCATACCTGGGGCAATGAATTTGAACAAACCTCTGACATTAAGTATTAAACTTAAGCCTGGTGTGGAGACGTGTGCTGTTACTTTACTCAGCGAAAAAGATTTTCACTTGGCAGATGATGAAACAGGCAAAAAATCCCTTAACCTTACATTGCAAACTATAGTTAAACCTAGAGACTTCATTATCTTTGAGAGTTGGGAGTGGGTTTCCTAGCATAGTTACTTAGTAAATTTAGCTTATGACAGCGTTTCCTCAGAAAAGGTCTTTGTTCCTTCAAAAGAGGGAGAAAAACATTCTCGCTTCTCCTCAAAACTCTTTCCTTTGCAAAAAATCCAGTAGACATAAGCGGTTTCTGTCACTGTTTTGAAACTTAGTGTGACTTCTGTTTGTGTGTCTTTCTGAAGCGTGTGTTTGTGCGTGTGTGTGTGTGTATGGAGAGAATATGTGTTCATCACACTAACCTGTCACCTTTGCTTAACCACATGACGTCAGCCGTGAGTCTGACGCTGTGACCTTTTGGTGTGGTAACCTCAGCCTTGACCTCTAGGGTCGTGACCTCTTGCCGTGTGACTTCAGGGCAGCGTTTGTTGTAACGCTAGATGAGTGACACCCGGTAACCGACACACTTAGTGCTACAAATGATCGTGCTTCAGGTGTGTATCATGCTGGGTTTGCTTTCCATGCTGCTCGCTCACACCAGTGTTTAAATTCTCTCTGAAGACTGCAGACTGCAGCCTATGATGAGGAACAGAAAACCTTTCCCCAAACCACAAGCTAAAAATAGCGTTTAAAGCAGAAAGTTTCCCAGCCAAGCAAAAAGCCAAACTCAGGCCTGTGTGCAGAGAAGGATCTGTTACACAAAACGAGAAAGAGAGACATAAAATGAAAAGATGAAGCAGAGAGCAGAAGTCAGAGAAACAGAAACGTTTGCAGGAACACCAGACGAAAACGTAACAAAATGACCTTTCTGCTAAAAAATCCACTTATACCTGAGTGACTGTTGATTCTTGCACATCCTGTGGCCTTTATAAAACAAATGAGGATAATAAATAAGCACATTTTTTAGGTATATTTTTTCTTATAGTTTTTTAATCCAGCCTGCATACTCTTGATGTTAATACTTTTTGCCAATAAACAGATACTAGATTAAACTACACACTTTCATCTTGAGTAGCATTTGTGATGGAGCATTATGCTAACGATCTCATTACGCAGTTTGTCTCCATCACTGGTTTAATGATAAGCACATATGCGCTAATGGTTAGTGGCTGTTCTTCATCAGTAGACAGTGTGTGAGTGTGTATATACAGTTAAATATGCCACACACTAAAAGTTGCAGACTTGGTGAGTTAGTGGTTGGATTTATTTAATGAGTTTCAAACTAATTTAAACAGTCTCCTAATGAGAGGCCGCAGAGCAACTGTGCCAAAATGTGTTTAGGTGCTTGTATAAAGTTTTACTGTGTGTGTTGGGCTGAGGAGGCGTGACCAGTATCTTTGTGGTTTCTTAAACATTTGTGGTGTGTGAGGAGTGTGTTTGATTTGTACTGCACCTAAAGACCCTCCATCAGCCTTTCTGACTCCAAAACCCTGCAACAGGAAACCCAGCAGCAGACACCCAAAGGATTACTGTTGCCATGACAACACACAACATACTGGAAACATTAGTGCGTCTGACGAATCAAGGACCACTCCCCAAATCTGGGACGCTTGTGAGTGTCTGTGTGTAAATGTGTGTGTGTTTGGTTTACATCATTAGGAAATAACAGCAGCGTTCAAGCACAAATTAAAAGATTCTGTTCTCATAGACCAAATGAATGAGCGATAAATATAAAAAGTCACATACTAGCAACGGGGCTATATGCCAGATGTGATCTGAGAACTATGAATCATGGGATTGCGACCCATGAGTCACCGGTGATTGTTTGTGTCCTGTCTGCTGCTGGTGACCTTTGACCTCTCTTCTGCCCTGTCTTTTCTCATTGGCACTCATTATAGCCCTTGTTAAGTAAATAGCATGACACATGCAGGTTTCCTGTACCCTGTGTGTGTCTGTATGGGGTGAGGGGGATTGTATTGTTGTATATACGGTCAGGCCACAGGGTGGGAGACTTGTGTTATATTAGGAGGAAGGGCAGTAAATGCGAGTCATTATGACGACACACGTGACATTTACACTGAGGCACCCTTATATCAGGCATCAGAACAGTTTGAACAAGTGTGTTTTAAGCTTTTCAGGAGTGTATACTTGAATGGAGACGGGTTACATAATGATAAAAGGTCAGCTTTGTACCAAAACTTTGATATCTGATTAGGGAATCATAAACATATTCCCAATGCAAAACACTGCTGCAAAAAGCAGGTAGCATCATTATGCTGTTTTACTCTGATTATGTTATTATAGTCATTTTGGCTTTAATCTAAGGCAACATTGTATGCATATAAAACAATACATAACATTATACTTGGTTTTTATTTTATATAAGGTGAAAGTACAAATAAATACATTTTATTTATCATATAATATTTATAAATATAATACATGATGTGTTATATATAATGATTATAATTGTAATAATGTAATATTTAATAATATTTACAATACATTTTATTTATTATTTATTAACGTTAATGTAAATAAAGTGTTTGTATGCATTTATTTTGTTTATTTTTGTCTTTCATTTAGTATCTGGTTGTTAGCTTAGCAACGTATTTTATCAGACTTTATTAGAATCACCAGCATTATCAGAACAGGGCCGGAGTTTAAACACACACCTGGCAAGTCACTGGACCACATCACCTCAGCTGTGGTTCTTTGAAGTCCAAGACCTGATTTAACCTCAGAGATCTAGTCTACGACTTAGGCTGTATCTGACATCAGAACACAAACTAACACGGGGCCCAAAACATGCTTCAGCTGTCAGTAAAAAATGTGCTGGAACTAACAGGGATTCGGCACGTAAGGGCCTCACTGGGGCAACGGAAAAGACTCTCTCGTGACTGCACGCCTCAAAATCAAACACACTCACACTTTTAGTTGTTGATGGGAGGAGATCATCTTGATCCAGAACAAAAGCTGAAGCCCAGTTCTTCCTCACTGTGCCCAAAATATCGTGGTGTGGTTAATGCTGCATGCCTCATTGACTCTTATAACTGCAGCGATCTGCAGAGTAGAAAGTGTTTAGCTGTGATGAAACATTGCGGCCTCCCTCAGTTTCATTCCTCTCTCTCTTTTAACGACGGAGAGATCTGTATCTCCATAATGAAAGTTGTTTAGAAAGTGTTGAGGTCATACGGGGGGTCAAGTTTGTTCTTTGTCTCACGAGACCATCTGAGCCTGTCGTAAACACCAAGAAATTTTCACTTTAACACCACCAACATCTCTGTATGTAAGGTTAGAAAACACTACCCCCCCAAGTACCCCACCAATTGTTTTATATTCAAATAAAAACAATACTATCATTAAGTTCATACATCTATCACTACTGTAAAACATTTATTTTGCCGTGGCACCGCAGAGATAACAGAGCTGCAGGAAAACCTTTTTGTGTTCCATTTGCATTAGAAGAAAATGTTTCTCAAGAGTCGTTAATGGAGCCAAACGTCATGAAGAGATTCTGTTCCAGCTCTTTAAAAATGGAATCGATTCAGAAGAACTTTTCAGTTTGTAGTGATAGATGTGGAAATACTTTTGTGTGTGTGTGTGTTTGTTTGTGTGTGTGTGTGTTCCTTCCACTCCCTCTTTCTTCATCTGTCCATTGTTTTCCCAGGCTCTTAAAATTCTTTTGCTTTTTAAGCCAAACTCCCCCTCTTTCCATTCTTTAGTTTTCAAGGTATTGGTCAGAATATGCTTGTACGTAAAGTCGTTTAAATGACAAATAAAAGAGTAGTTAAGGGATTTGGTAGACTGATAGATTAATATTTATGATCTTTTATATATCTTGGAAAGAGTGTATAGGGTTGCTATGTCATTTTGTTCTCTCTCTCTGTCTCTCTCTCTTTCTCTGTTTCTCACTTTGTAAGTAAGTGAATGGTATTGTTTCAGTGACCACAAATCCATACAGTTTTCTCTCCCTCTTTCTCCTTTGGTTTTTCTTTGTGTTTAGCTGATGGCTCCAGGAGTCCCGGTTGTGTACCGCAGACGGCCGTGTGTGTGTGTGTGTTTGCGTTGGTGTGTAATGAGAACCAGAACCTGGTTTCTTATGTGAATGGGGGAAAAGAGGTGGAGGGGTTTAACAAAGCTGTAGCACTCCGTTTAGAGGGGTACTACGCCTCACTCACAAAAACACACACTCATCACTCTGAACTCTCCGTAAACCCCGCCCACACAGGAAGTGTGTGTCCCAGAGGGTAGGAGGGGGGGCTGACTCCTCCCTCTCCCCCTCGCTCTCCCTCTCTCTCTGTCTGAGAGTCTTGATCCAAACAGTTTCTCTGTTTCTACACACACTCAGTGGAGAACTCATTGTTCCCCTGTGCTTAGGGATTTTACACACACACATCAGAAGCACACAGTCAGTGGTTTCTCAGGACTGCAGTGAGCTGAGAATCTTAGAAGTCCATGGAAAAGTGAAGGAATTGTAAAAGACATCCTGGCTTGGACTTTTGTCCTGGATTAAGAATTCTCTTCTAGTTCCAGAAGTTTTCAGAACTGGAAAGACTTTAGAGTTTGGAGCACTGTCCGTTTTGGGAATGTTGTAAAAGCATTCTCTCATCTCCACAGGTGTTCCAATGGAGACAGCTGGAGAATCTGTACTTCAGGGAGAAGAAGTTCTCAGTGGAAGTCCATGATCCGAGAAGGTAAATCTATATTACAGTCTACACATGCTCGCACACACACACACACACACACACAGGTCATGGCCTTAGGATTTAAAAACATTCTGTCTAACACATACTGACAAACATGTTGTGGGTAACACTTTCACTCTGAGGAAGGGAAGGAGGAAGAGTTTGAGGGACAAGTTTATTTGGACCTCATGGAACGTTGCAAGAATTTGAAAGCTCTCAGCTGTTTGTGGGTTTGGTTGTGTTTCTGTTGTTGTTTTTGTCCCTTGATCTTTTTTTCTGGAATTCCATGTGAGTTTTTCATTATGGAAACAGAACAGAGATGGAAGATTCCCACAGGCAAAGTATAAAACAAAAGTGACCGGAGTTAAACTGTTTGTTATTGAATTGAATTCTTTTACTCCCTACGTCATGTGGACAAGAGGGTAGAAATACAACAGGAGCATATGAACAAAAATATGCAGATCACTCGTCCACCCTCCTTTCTATGAGAGGTGATTTGGTTGTGTCCTGTCTCTCTTGCATGCCTGATTCTCTTTTTGACAAGGTGGAGATGTGTTTTGGGATGAATCTGGCTCTTATGACATCATCAGTGCGTGTCGAGGGCTGGTTAATCTTTTTAGCGGCGCAAACGCTGCCAAAATCAGCAGCAAATGCTGCCTCAGATGCTGACAGATAAAACGTCTCATTCACGCGGTTCAAACAACCAGCATCAGAGCCAGAAACAAGCAAGCAGTGCACAGAGCAGCAAATAAAGACGTGAACGAGAGAGAAAGAGTTTAAGAGAATGAAATGAGATCTGTTTATCATGAGGGACTTTGATCTTGTTTGTTTCTATTACTTTGGCTGTCATTCGGTTGAGGCTGATGGTAACACTCACACACAAATTCAGAGTAATGCAGCTTTGATAAGAGTCAGAACACCAGAGCTGCTGTTTATCTTCGTTTCAGAGGATGGAGAAGAGGATATTTATAGAGCTCTGGAGGTTTGTATAAAGCCATCACACACACACACACGTGCGAAGGGTTTGACCACAGTGTGTTTGTATGTGGGCTGCACTGTGTGTGGTATGTTAAGCCACTACATTGCTGAACTGTCTGTCTTGAATATACACATCACTGTGAACTAATAGCAGTTCACACTGATGTGAGGTCACAGCTGTTTGTTTTTGTGTTTCATTTTTTGCTTTAATAATTGTCCTGTAACCACAAACACAAAGTGCGTGAGGCTCATCTCTGACACCGTCGTGAGATTCAGTGAATATAAAGTTGTTTTGTGTTCGCTCCAACTGCAGGGCGTCGGTAACCCGCCGGACGTTTGGTCACAGCGGCATCGCTGTCCACACCTGGTACGCCTGTCCCACGCTCATCAAATCCATCTGGGCCATGGCCATCAGCCAGCACCAGTTCTACCTGGACCGCAAACAGAGCAAGGTGTGCGTTTGTTTATATTTCATCTGTGTTATGTGCCTCTGAACTGTGAGATGTACGAGTGTCTTAGAGAGAACGTGCTTCATGTTTTATTGTGTGTATTAATGCTTTGCCAGTATTGTGTGTAAAACAACCACAGCGGTGAAGTACTGGGATATGGAAATTGAATTGTTAACGTCTGTCTTGCACAGACCTTCCTGTGTGTTTCTGTGGTCTACCTCTAACTGTCTAACAGTCTAGACTCTTACCAATCATCAACTGTCTCTCTCTCTTTCTCTCTCTCTGTCAAACACACACACACACACACAAATATCTGTCTCTGATTTTGCTTAAGGATTGTGTTACACTTTTAAAAGTTGCGGAATGTTCGTCTCTTGGAAAATCCTGTCACACTCGACACAGCTGGCAAGCACATTCACTTTCTCTCTCTCTCTCTCTCTCAGAGTAAGATCCACGCAGCCCGCAGTCTGAATGAAATAGCCATAGACCTGACAGAAACAGGGACCCTCAAGACCTCCAAACTGGCCAACATGGGCAGCAAAGGCAAGATTATCAGTGGAAGCAGTGGAAGCCTGCTGTCATCAGGTCAGAACACACACACACACACAAACAGAACACACACACAGAACAAACACACACAGAACACACACACAGAACAAACACAAACAGAACACACAAACAGATCATACACACAGAACACACACACACAAATTATTATTCATAGAACAAACACACACAGGTCATACACACACACAAAAATGATTCTTCAGTCTGACAGTCAGTACAGCACTGAAGCTTGTCGCTCTGTTTTCATTTCAGAGCTCATAATTGTTTGGTGTTCTGTCTCAGAAGTGTGTACACTAATACAGCATCAGCAATGGTCACTTGTTTCACACTATTGGACCTCGTGTCACGGACATTAACATGCATGATGAGCTTCAGTCACGCAGCGTGTGCTTGACTTTGAACACTCTCTTATTATTTTGGTGTTTCTTATGTTTTTGATCTATGTTTATGTTCTTGTGATGTTGATGATGTCACACACTGACAGTTTTAGGGTGTGTGTGTGTGTATGGGTAAATTTTTGGCGGGGGAAGATTGAAAACAGCTTGTCATGACGCTGGTTTTGGACCTTCTCCATGGTGTCAGTTATCTTATGAACAGAGAGCGATCGGTGGAATAAACGTGCCTGTAGCAGAACTCCTCTGGTGCCAGTTATATGATCTTCTCTTTCATCTGGGCCGTGAGTCTTTTAGCCTCTTAATCACTGTCCACACATGAGAGAGAGAGATAGAGAGAGAGCGAGACAGAGAGGGAGTGTGAGAGATGAGCTCATTGGAGGTGGAAAAGATTTTTATATTTTAATAAAATGTTATGATCTTATCATAAAACAACATGCATTGATGAATTGTTCTTATTATTTTGGACAGTTATTAAAATAATGTCCATTTTGATTTGCTTTCACATTGTTAATTGTGCATTTGTATGTATTGCTATTAATACACTACAGTTAAACACAGACCAAGCGTGTGTGTGTTTGTGTGTGTCATTGCTTGTCAAGCATCGAGATGTTTAAATCGTTTAAATCTTTCAGCCTTCACTCTATATTTAGTTAATGGAAGTATAGAGAGATTTCAGAGAGCACGGTGTCCTTCTGTTCCACAGACTGAATTCTGTGTGTGTGATTGAGAGAGTGAGTTTATTACTGAATTTCTGTAATGTCTTTCCATTCACAACTTCGTACTGGATGTTTTCCACAGGGAAGCCGAAAATTACTGCGTTTATTTGGCAACTTAGCATATGCAAATGCGACGGAGTGGAAAAGATATTTGCATGGAGAAATATAAAGATATTTCTCCATGTGTCACAGACACACACATACACATACATGCAGAAGATAAGAATTCACATTACACTTGTATGTTTGTAGTGACTCTGTAAAGACCTTTTGTTACTGTGTGTGATTCAGAGATATATTATGAAGAAAAATGGCTGGTTTTATAGAATTATTTATTTAACAACAACCTTTTCTGCTGATGCAATCATGGGCATGTGGGTGGGTAAAGTAGTATTGACCAATGATGTCGTAGTCTACTTTCCATGATCCAGCATAAGCCCTGTGTGCAAAATCATGTTCTGCCAGGCCCCTGAACCAAAGACATGGACATTAGTGACACTGACCCCTTTCTGATTCACAAACAGCTGCCTGCCCACACACACAACATTTATTACCACCAGAGAACCCCCCCAATTATACACAGTAGACGCATCACATTCCTCAACAAGAGACACAGCAGGAAACTGTCCATCACGCTACACAACTCCAGTGTGAGATGACACATGTTTCATAGCATCACAGAGATAAATATTAGCCTGAACCAAAAGTTACACAAACACTGATTTCATATCTAAGCTAGTTTGAGACGTTATTTCCAAGGATATTCTAGTAGACACACAAACAAAAGCATTGCAGCAGGACTCATTAAAACTTTCCACTTACTTTCCTCTAAACATCCTCCTAACCCTTATGACAGGTGTTCCCTGGCATGTGCACACACACACAGCCGTGCTCAATGCTCTGGTCCACATGGAGGCTTTGCTAAACAATGTTGCCCTGTTGGGACCCTTTGTTCATTCAGTCCGGAAACACACACACACATTGCCCCTGTCTGAGCGTTGGAAGAGGTTAATCACACACCCGCCTACTAAAGCGAGAAGGTCAGTTTGATTGTTTAGGTGAAGTCTGGAGCTGTTGATACCGGTTTGACCTTTATATGTTTCTGATCTTTGACCTTTAGTTTCAACATACACATGTACAAATGTACCTGTTTGATAAAGTGTGTCCTGGATCGGATCTAAAGTGTGTGTGTGTGTGTGTTTGTAGGCTCTCAGGAGTCGGACAGCTCTCAGACTGCTAAGAAGGACATGTTGGCAGCTTTAAGGGCCAGACAGGAAGCTCTGGAGGAGACGCTCAGACAGAGAATAGAGGAACTGAAAAACATCTGCATCAGAGAAGCGGTGAGGACCGAAACAAGCTTCCTACAGCATCTTCAGAACATCTTCCCACTTCAGCATAATAGCTGATGTTTCAAAACCTCGCTGACTAATGTCTACATTGGCAGCTGCTGCCTAAAATGAACATAAAAACACACAATAGATTTCAGCCACAGTTTCTGTATTTGTTACTATTTGGAACAATTTTAATGTCAGTAGCACAACATAAAAATGTTGCCTGGGTAGACAGCTCACTCATGTGCCTCTGTATGCATAAACACACACTGTACTGAGGGCAGCGTACACTTACATCTGTACTAATGAGTGTGTGTTGTGCTTCAGGAGCTGACTGGAAAGCTCCCTAAAGAGTATCCTCTGGACCCTGGAGAGGAGCCGCCCACCGTCAGACGCAAGATCGGCACGGCCTTCAAACTGGATGAACAAAAGATCCTGCCCAAAGGAGAGGTCAGTGACATTTGACCTTATCTGACCAGACGACCGGAGATTGTTGCTGTGGTCATGACGTTACTTAAACTCTGGCACTCTCTGGATGATATAAACTCTCACACTCTCGCTGGTATAAAGCTGGAGCTGTTCAAACTTCTGAATCACTGACCTCAACTGTGTAATCATAGTACAAAAATCTGACTTGTGTGCAATGTGTCTATAAATAGCTACAGTCTGGCATGATGAGAGGAAGTGGCGATAGTGGAGTG
>JAZGTK010015653.1:0-13106 GCA_036877625.1 Ambastaia sidthimunki
AATCTTTATTTTTAAAAGCATATTCCATTTAATAACTGGATAAGACAAATTCCTGGATAAAACATCAAATTAGTGTTTAGAATTGAAAATAACTATAACTTTTGTAAATCATCAACATGCAGTAACACACTGACGTAGAAAGTGATGTATGTAGTCAAAATCAAAGACCCTCCTATTTAAATCCAGTCACAAGTGGTGACAAGCAGACAAATTCGAGATTCATGTAACTACCAGGTGTTCCGGTTTCTGGCATTCTGATTTTGTCTAAAACACAAATGTTTCACACCTATTACAGCCTATTACACTCAAAGCTAATCTTCAGCCAGATCACAATGGCCAGGTCCTCTCCACAGTGACCCATAATTCTCAGAGTAAGGAAAGGGTGCAGATAAAGGGCCTCACTGGAGCAGTCATGTTTTATGAGACTCAATCACATCACCCCCCCCAAAAACACAGACTCTGTCAAACATTCCTAAATTTAAACCATTCCCAGAACGCTACCCCAACAAAGGCAGCACTGCTGTCGGGAAAAGGCTTGGGACTCTCGAGCGAGTCTGCAACAACAGGAAACACATGTTGGGCAGTGTGATGTAGAATGTGAGCCCTGGAGAAACCCAGAGTTGCAGATGGGGCAGGTAAGAGCACAACTAGGTGAACCCAATGACACCACATTGACAGTTCCCCATCCTGATGCAACCCTGCTGGGGTAGTTCAGAGGAAAGACTTAGGGGGTATCGGACGAACAAAAAGGAAACAGGCAGGAAGCTGGATAACATCCTATCTAAGGGTGGGATGGGAACTGCAATGATGTTGGGATGGTTGTATCAGAGAAAAACAGGCCTTTTTTGCAGTCTATAGTTATGGCTTCCATTATCAGTCTGGTTCTGAGGGAATGGAAAAGTACTGTAAAAATATTTTTAGGATTTGGAATCATTCCCTCATGAGTGATTCTATGTTAGGCAGATGAAAACCTCACAGGTGTTTATGTTTATTGCCTTATATAGAGAATAGACAGAGTTACTTAAACATTTACGATAAGAAGCATTTATTGATTGAATGTCCAAATCTAATAATATTATTTGCCTATATAAGGAGAATTGTTGTCTGATATACACTTTCTATATTGAGGTTTTTCTTTAATGTATAAATGTCCACACATTTCCATAATCTCAGTTATTAATAGTTCAAATAAAGTCTGTCATATCTAAGCAGAATCCAAAAGTAACTTTCTCCCATCTGCTAAAAGTAAGTGAATTACAAGCTATGAAACTGTATTTTACATTACCTTTTTATCAAGAAGATACAGTTTTGCTCTTGATACAATGGTATCTTTTAGACATTTTCTGTTGCATATTACAAGCATTGAAGTCACTATATTGCTCAGTCAGTCACAAATGTTTTATTTTGTACATGGTTTAATTTGAATAATGCATGTTTCTTGGTCAAATTGATCAGATTATTGTTCTTACAATTTAATTTAAACAATGTATTATGTTGCAATTTTTAATAAAGCTACCAGACAACTGGCTAGATACTGTTTCATTTTTGCCAAAACCTCTGGCAACCCTGTATGCCAGTAATTGAATTGTCTTCACATATACCTATGAGCATAACATGTATACACAATGTATAGCATGTAGCTATGAGACTTGTGATTTTTCTTGTGTAAAACACTTTCAAATGTAAGAACTTTGTACATTTAGAGGAAACAACACTACTAGCAAATGCCATACTTATCCTTTTACATAAAATTACATGTTTATTATAACATTTGTAAGCAATCAATCCAGGCAAATTAAAGTTTAAAATTACCAAAGTAATGATGTAATTATTAGGTGTTTCATAATGTATGACGAAAAGTGTCCTTCCTCTTTCCTTGAAGGCCATATGATGCACCATCATCTCTTTGCTCTGCTGTAAGTAAAGCTATAAACAGTGCAGGGGGTTTAATCTATAGTCTGAGTTTAGAGGGAGATTATCTCCTGCCTGTTCTAAGCAGTTAGTACTGTGTCAAAGTCAATGTTTCTGCAATATAGTAGACGAATAAGTCTTTTGATTTCTTAATTATCCTTTAAGATAAGAAAAAATATAATAAAATATGTAGGGGCTAAGGCTGATGTATTCTATTTGCATTTACCATACTTCAATGACAGCTTTGATAGCGAAGAGTGAGTGTCTGCATATCTGTTTGTTGTGCGAGCAGATCTATGTAATCATATTAAAGACAAACTTTTTCCTTTAAAGGTTTTGTCATGTGTGTCATGCCTAAACATGCACAAAATTAGTTTAAAAAAAAATAAAAACATTGTGAACACTTGAGTGAGGGTGAGGCACCAAGTTGACTGAGCATGTAAATACATGAAACCATGTACAGTGGGCTTTTAATGAGAAAGCTAATCCAGGATTAGAGAGCAATGATAATAGCTACAAACAATACAAAAAGAGCAATAAAGATGACCCGTCAATCATCCATACAAGAACATGAAAAACATTTTTATCTTCTCCATTATCTTTCATTCTATCATAGACTATTCTAGACTTTTAGACTATCATTCTCCAGCTCCTGTGCTCTTACAATGCACCTCTCTGATTGTGATAGACATCTTCCAGAGAGCGCAAAAGTTAAAAGCAATGTTGGATGAACCTCATTCTTCTCTTCCCAAATAATCATCCCTCTCTACACTTCTCACCCCCCTGCCCAGTTTTTGCTTGCATCCAGCTGCAATGCAACGCTATTCTGGGCTGAGAAAATAAACACAGGGCTTGGGAATCAACACAATCCAAGAGCAAATCATCTATGAAGCAATCACACCATTATATAAGACCATTCGATTGTGAAATTCAAATCCCAATTTGTTTTATTTGATTCCCTGAAATAGGACATGATTGGGTTGCATAAAGCATGTCAGCATGGGCAGTGATGCTGGGTTCAAGTCCATTAAGAATGATACTTTCCATTACCTCGCTGCAGGTCATGTGACTGGGGCATGGTTACATAGAATGCAAACAGGTCTGGTCTCTGCACTCACTGCACAGCTAGTTTAAATAAATAACAAAGTTGTTGCAATTGTAGCATTTTGCTGAAAGCTTTGTTTGTATAGATTGTGTTGCTCTGTTGTTGAAACAAACATGCAATGGACATTGTAAAATAAGACAGAAAGATCACGGTCAGGAAGACATAAGTCACATGCTGTCTGTCATTTAAACTTGTAACCTTATGACATCATCACCATATAAATTTCCTGTCATGGGTCTCACAATGAAAGTTTTGTGAGGCACACGTACTATACAGCCTCAAAAAGAAAGTGTCAATTCTTCATTCCTTTATAAGGCCTGTTTAAATGACTAAATCAGTCTTCAGGTCAACAAATGTAGCTTAGTTTGCGTTCATCCAATTTAAAAAAAAGCTAATTGGATTGAAGAAACCAGGGTGGTTTCTTCAGTTTCCAGTTACTGTCATACAAATAATGATTATAATTTTGGTCATACTGCCCACTCCTGTAGATCCCACCTGAAAGAATGGTGAGGGTGGGCATCAGAGATTGAAAGATAACCTTGATTGTACCTTAGAGGCCTGAAAATAGTAATGCAATAACCCGGTTTTGCCAAATCCTGTAGAAATTATGGATATGCAGACCCTACCACTAATGCTAAAAAGGCTACCACTGAGAACTGACAACAAAAAGTAATAATGATTTTAGCTCTCTCATATACCTAACCATCTAATTTTTTTTAACTTTCATTGTCCACAAATCAGCATGTACAGGTCTAGTTCTTAACCTTTATTGACCTGTAGGTGAAACCCAACACAAGTTCCAATAAAACAACTGTAGAGCTCAGTGTAAGATAGGAAGCAACAGGAATGGTGTTGTACATACAGACTGTTTTGATTGTGCCCAGGTGTTAATTGCCTCAAGACCATTGTTGCAAGACCAAACTTCTTTCCTTTACAAATCTACAGCTTCTCTCTGTGTTTATTCTGTGTAACAACTGATGAGTAACAACATATTCAAGACTAGACCAGACAGCCGTGGAGCAGAGAGGAGGAGTCAAGCACACTGACATCTGAGTCAGTCTCACTGTTTCTTCATGTGTGGGTTTGGGGAAATGTTCTTGCCAAAGACACCAGAGGATCAGTCATTTCACTCAGTCAAAGACATGTTTCAGATATGTAAAGCTGACTTGTGGTCAATGGAAATTATGTGAAACGCTTGAAACTAGTGAGAAAACTTGAGCAGAAGTTTTCTGCTCTTTTTCTTTGGTAAAACCTGCCTCATCTTCCTGAACTGAAACCAAAGGCTGGCAAAAACATTTTTTTATAGAGATGCTACTTTGTAACTGTTCATTGTAAAGTCACAGAAAGCACTGGTAGAGAGCATTAGTTGAATGTGATATTTTTATAGAATTTGCTTTTATAGTAGAATCAACAGAATGAAGACCACCGAACTCTTTAGCTGACCCCCTGCGTCTGAACAAGGCTACAGGATGTGTTTGGGCGTGTTATAAGCCAATGTGGAGACAGCCGGTAGACCTCCATGTTGCTGGGAGATGAAGGGGTCATTACTGTAGGATTAACTGAAGGGATCAAGGGCTTACTCAGCAGGCAGCTGTGGACTTTGGGTCCCACCAGTGCAAAAACTGTGAGAACTAAGTTCTTGCCAAGTAGCTTCAAATTAGAAGAAAGCCACTATTTAGTCTAGACTAGCCAGCAACAACTTTTGTGACCCATGAATGAGCAAATGTCACCTTTGGGATAGACAAAATGACACAGAAAGCAATGAAGTGGCTACTTTTTCATTTGTAAAGAAGACCATTTTGGCACGACGTTATCACAGCCTTGTATTCAGGAGGCCTGTGAGAGACAAAGTGAGCAGAACCAAGAAACATGTTTATTGCATTCCAGTGGGCAGTGTAATTAAGCTCTGTCTAATTGTTGCCATTTTGAGGTCTCTGGGGTTGGATAATATGAAAAGCCAGTTGAGATGGCCTGGTTTGCGATGAATAATAATATCTGTTTGACGTCACGTTGACTCTTTTCTTATGCCAAGCATAAGAGACTTCATTCAATCTCTTTTATTATAGTTGCTAGGTGACCATGGCCAAACACGGGTTATGTGGAACAACCTGGTAAATGCAAATTGACGCAATTAAGTGAAAGAGCACTCCAGCTCTCAGTGTAATATCTCCTGAAGAGAAAACAAAAAATTACAAATGCCACATAACACAAATCGGCACAAAACACAACAACCCAAAACAAGTTCACACTCTGTGGGACTCTAATAAATTGCTTGGCTGAACACAGATTGTTAAAGATTTCCAGCAGTAGGTTCATTAGTGGACAGAATATAGACTGGCACTATATCTGGAGTAGGCGACTGAGTGTCCACAAACAAATATAATGACTGCTGCTCTTCTGCTCTCCTATGGCCTTTAAACAACAATCTGGCTTCTTCCCTCTATTCATGGTACCCAGAAAACTTTACAGGGCCACAGCACGCTCCCAGAGAGCCAAAATGACCCTTATTCTCCAGTGCAATCATAATAACAAGTATTGGGTCATATGGCCCAACTATGGGTCTGAGAGGGAATAAAAAGTAAGGGATGGAGAAGATGCAGGTCTTCTTCTGGACCACCGAGTGACCACTTCGAGAGCGCTCCATAACCACAACTAGGCCGCCATAAGTGCTTAAAATTGTGTTTGGTTTGATTTAAAAGGTCTGTTGGCCACTTAATACTTGGGCTTCACCACATCCGTCCATGCATTTATCCCTCTGTTCTTCCTAATTTCCTTTTCCACTTCATTCTGCACTGTCCCAAAGTAAGCATGAGGATATGGGGGCCTCTGTTGGCCCATAACATGAGGCCATGATGACAATATGAGGTCAGCTATTGTGCAAGTCTATAGGTAAAAGAGGCCGGACAAAGTTGATGCCACCAAATAAGTGGGCTATAAAGCAGTTTCATCTTTGAAAGTTTGGCTTGGTTATAAGATTTATCATTCTGGCCCAGTTCCAACACACAACCGTTAAGAGCAGACTGGGAATGGCCTGTAGAGATAAAGTTATATGAATATTTACACTGTAGGCCTCAAACAATGTCTGTGATCCATTTATATTTAGAGTGCCTTCCATTACAGCTGGATTTCATTTAGGACCTGCTCAAGTCCATATAGCGGTTCTATACAGACAAACAAGCACACACACATATATGCATCTGACCCTATGTCCTCCAAGTCACCTGTGGAAGAGAAATCCCAGTTCATCTATCATCAATCATTAGAGCTGTCAATTGATTAAGTGTCTTAATCAAATTGTATGCCGGTTAAAATAACATACATTAGGATTTGACAAGAAAAGCCCCAAAATACAAAAACAGTCTTTGCAATATCAAAAAGGTAATTCCACAACATTTATTGCAGCAGACAAAATTATTGAATATGATATTTCAAAAGGTGGCTTTAAGAGTTATCTATTATTTATATCATTCTCATATTATTAAATTTTACTTTCTTAATGCTGAGAAGTGTTAAAACTCCTTACTATTGGAACATAAATATAAGTCATAATTAACTGCATTAATTTTAATCACTAAATTAGTTAAACTCTACTTTTAAATTAAAATGAAATTTCTAACTATAAAGGTACTTGCTGTTCAAGATTTAAGATGAGCTTGGGGCTGATTGGTGCTCTGGTAACCGGCAGTCACAGAGCAACTTCTTAATTCTTATTTTTCCGTAGACGTAAGAAAAATATACAAGTAATCTGTACACAAACATTACTCAACACTGCTAGTCTGTATAGAACTCTTTTCACCCTGGGATTCTGTGCGAAGCAGAAAAGGTTCTCCTAAGTAATCGTGTCTGGCTTAAAAAAAAGGTTTCTCTAAATATTTTTCCTTGCCCCCCATCTTTCTGGTTGCTGTGGTGAGAGAAACGCCATGTGCAAGTTTCTCAGACAAGTAAGAGGGTAAGAAATTGAGTGTGTGAGTTTGTTTATATGCATTTTCTGTATATATTAGCATCTCTTACTAAGAGTTAAATCATGTTTTCCACACACTTCATATAAATCCAGGTTCACCCCATCACTGTGCGAAGTGTTGTTCCCAACGAAAGTGAGTAACAAAATTCCTAGCCACATAAAACCTTGTTTTATTTTAAATGGGATTGACATATTAAGATCACATGAACAGCCAAAACTATTCACTTTATCTATTCCTATATATTTCTAGATTTTTGTATTAATTTGTTCAGTTTAACACCACACAGAAAGACAAAGTTTGCCAGGTAGGTTTGCACCTGCTTCAAAACCGGTTTTGATCGTCTGACGAGTGGTCTGTATGCCAGAATTAGTATAACAGAGATGTGGTCTGAGTAGCCGAGGTGGGGGCGGGGTTCCGCCCTGTACGTGCCAGGGATGTTTGAAATACATTTAATTTAAAGACACAAAAGGCAGTATTTGGGACATTTGAGTGGTATATGTATTTGAGTTTGGTGTAAATGGAGACACTATAAATAACAGTAACTGTAGGCCGTATTCACTTCAAGTGCTCCACACTCCAGATACAATGAGAAGTTTTAAAACTCTTAAAAAAAACATAAAACTTTAAAAATAGTGAGTGAGTGAGTGAGTGAGTGAGTAAGTGAGTGAGTGAGTGAACAATGAGAAGGTACTGTGAAAGAGATGTGAAAGAAGAAATCTGACAGTAATTATGAGGGCAAGCTAGATGAGTGTGTGTCTAGAGAGACTCTCAGGCTCAGAGTCATCATGAGCTAAACCTCAGTCAAAGGCACAGTGGGGTATGATGATAAACCTTCACTGTAAATATTGTTAAGTGAAGAATTCAGGCCTTCTGAAAAATAAGAATATTTACATATTAACTGCTCACTGCTGCACCATTTTTAAAAAACTGGGGGGTGTTTTGCCCCCCAAAAATGCTGACAGTCAAGTAATATTTTATGTGACAGAACTTTGTTTGCCGAGTTGCAACATACCACGCACACTCATGTGTTGTGACACACTTCACTAACACTGCAGCCATTGTGCAACCGCTCATTTTTACTGCTTTCCATGAGGTTTACAGAAAATTCAGCTGGTGGAAGTTTCTCTGAAAATATGTCAAACACATGCTGGTAAATGCTCCTTTATTCAGACATGATTTTCTGATGCTAAAAATAAAACACCAAAGTCACCCAATCAAATTGCTGCATCTCTTCCTGAAAGTACAGCAACAGTTTTTCTGAAAGTATATACAGTAAGTGCAGCCATCTGATTTAGAAGTGTTGCTCCATGTATTGCGAACACAGGCATGTACTGTATTATGTTAAATATAGTGAGCAAGTACTACATATTTATGTGCTACTTTACAAATCTGTTCTTAAAGGTAAAGTATTTGATTATTTTCTGCCACTATGTATAAACTAAATTGTGCAAACAATGATTGTTTTCAAACATGTTTCAAACACCCCCTTCAGTCCTCCATAGCTTGACAAACAGGCTGAGCCAATGTTATTATGCCCAATCAAGTCAGCCTACTTAAAGAAACAGTTCCCTTTCAAGGGAACTCGATACTGTGTCTGGTTTGATGATATGAGGAACTTCAGTGTGACCGCTGTCTAAATGTCACGTCTAGTCACGGCAAGCTAATTTGCCCACGGCAGTTCATTTTGCGCATCCTGCAAGTATATTAGAGCACCTGTAGTGTGTCATCAGCTCTTCAGTCTTCAGGAGCCATTTATCAGTTGTTCTTAAGTTGAAGCACCATTGTTAAAAAATGTGCGCTTAGTTCTCAGGGGAGCCGAGCGTTCACATTGATAGACAGTCAGACAAGGCCAAAACATTAAGCACTATGAAAAAGACTTGAAAACCCTTACAAAAATTAGCCATGGTAACCACACATTTGTAACCAAAAATCACAAATTAAAAGTCTTAAATTTAATGCAGTACCATGAACCATTACAAATTGTCTGTTTTATGCAAAAGACGACAAACTGCAAAATATCTCCTGTTGTGTGTCACACATGAGGGAAATTCAAGCTGGTTAAATGATGACGCAATTAAAATTTATTTTGCACAAATATTATAATATTTTCCTCAAGTAAATTATATATAACATCTCAATCCCCTTTGCTTTGTTTTCTTTTTCATTCTTCTCTTTTGCTCTCTTGTTTTATGTCTTCCATAAGTGCTCCCTCATAGGAACTATTGTTTTTAGAGTTCCATTAGCTTCCCACTGTGGACGAGCTCTTCAATGTTTTCCAGCTGTACATATTTTGAGTAAATGTGGGACTGCCTTAAGAGCTGCTACACACATCTTCTCTGATCTCAGCTACTCTGATCCCTCAAAACATCTCAGAGAGGCCTGCATGCTACATACTGTATGAAGGGTGTATGTGTGTATAAGAGACAGAGAATATTTATTAGTGTGCATGTAAGTCTGTCAAGACTGTAAACACTGCAAATCCATATAAAGGAACCAGAGGAGTTGTTAAGCACATGCATGAACACACACACGCATAAACTTACCCCTGAAGTAACCTGTAATTCCCATAAATGAGGGTGTGGGTTCAGTGTTCATGGTCTCCAAGTTTAGATTCAGCCATTACATGAGCCAAGCTGCCTGACTCATCATCTAATCAAAAGCTTTTTCTTTGCAAATCACATAATAATTCTTCCAAATGCCCTCTCTGGCTCTTTTATAAACAACACGCTATAACATTTCAAACACAGCTGAAACATTTTCTTCCAGCTGAAATCTATTATTGAATATACCGAAAGGTTTCCTCAGGATGTATATACAGCACACATGAACAATCTGAAGCACATTTAATGCAATGAGTGACACGGCAGGTATGTTCCACCTCTCACTATTGTTTTCGTTCACTCAGCAATCATGCATATCTGTTCCCATGACTCATTTACAGGCACAAGTTCATCCTTTACATTATCAGTTGACTAAAGTAACTTCTAAAACAATCTATAAACATCTGAGCATGACTGCAAGGTTTATATTTTTAATGTCTGTTGCTTTATCTGGACATCAGTAAGATTACATGGAAAACAACGTATGCTGATTCTCCGATTTTTCTTAGAAAGTCTTTACAAATGTTACGTCACCTCTGATTTCTTATGAACTTAATCAACCGAGCTACAGAAATAGAATCTCATAAGCTATAAAAGTGCAAGCACTGAGGAAAAACAACACTGACTGCATTAATGTTTTGCATTCTTATGCAGGCAAACACAACTCCACTTTTTGCACAAGTTGTCCTTATAAATTAAATAAAAACTAAAAGTAGTCTAAACATGTTGTTTTCCTTTCAAACCTCTTTTTCTGTCAAATGTCAGCTGTTTCTGGCCTATGGGTGGCATTCTTAGTAAGAATGCCAAAATAGACAACTTTGCTGAGACATGGATTGCTTTTGAACGAGAATTTCTCTCAAGGTTTTTCTGGTTATTGGAACGGCACTGGGATTATGTCATGTGAGTTACTACCTTAATCCCTGAAAGGCCTGAGGGAAGTTCCTACATGCCCAGGCACCAAAATACAAACCATGAATAAAAAACACACTGAGAAAAGCACACATTCATGATGTTAAAGACTGCCCAAATCTGTATTTCTCTTTTTAAATCTTTCCATTTCCTGTCCAAACGTTTCTTTGCATTACTGCTAAGCAATATTCATCTTGTCTTGGCTTTGGTAAATACCAAAAAAAAACCACTACATTTACAGTAACTGCTTGTGGAACTAAGCGCATACCTGCCATTGGCTCAAATGGCGGCAGGCGGCATAGTTCATTTGGTTGAGGAGGATGTGTTCAAGAAGCCCTTTCCCACTGACAAGTGCCTGTGAAAAATACCAAGTTCAAAATGACCACATTATATCTAATGACAAGCCTTTGTGATCTCATGTAATCCTGTGTCTTTTTTTAACAGCTAAGTCATTACTTGAACCATGTCTTGCACAGGACCTTATCCGCAGGTCAAAGACAGCTGTGTGGAACTGGGTTGAATCCCTTCAGGGGCTGTCAAGGTCACTCAGGCACCCCTGTCCATTTGTCATCCTCTTTATCCAAATGTTATTAGCCTAATGGATACCAGATGCCCTGGAAAACAGCCATTGTAACTGAATTTTCAACATCTATGGAAAGAAAAAAACATGGGGTCGTAATTACATAATGCACAGTGTCTCTGAAAGGACTTGTGGTGGTTTGGAGAGAAAGGGTTCAAAACTGATTCTTTCCATAAGCAGCTGGAGTAACTAGGCCACTGAAGTGACATGCAATTATCAATATCCAGAAATATGTAGACACACCCACTTAGATTTTCCCAACAATCGTGCATGCCAAAATAAACTTCACTGATATTACATTTGAAATTTCCTCATGATGCACATGGATGCACACACGTAGGCAATAACCTGCTAATCGGAAATAGCAATTACGATGAGTAATTTGTCATTTGATATCTTGGCCTCACAGCTTACACACAGATGTAAACTGAAACTTACTGGCTAAGAGAAGACATCCAAAAGCACCTAATTTGTCCACAGCAATTATGAATAGCTTTGGGTATTTTAAAGCCAGACTGAACAGGGATGTGTAGCAAAAGCAGAGAACCAGATGGGGGGCGTTACTGTGATGCAGCCATTTTATGGGTTCACTGCTATTAGAGTGATGATAGACCTGTGCTCCACGGCCAAATGCAGGCCGTCGTCATGGTTACAAGCATTGTATTTGTACAGTTTGTTCTCTGATGTCATCTAGCAGGGTCTGTGAGGCTCATCAGTGGCTCATCCTGCTTCGGTTAACCACTCGCACACCCAAACATTGTATAACTATTCCGTATAAATTTCCAAAACCACAAATATTTGAACCTTCAATCACCCTTATGCCAAACTTGCTGCAAACATGCTTTATAAGTCAGCACCCTGGGGCTCTGGCTACACCTTAGTCTTGGGGATATGACATCAATTACAGGAGCCTGACATCAGCTGCTCCATCCTCTGTGAAATAGCAGGGGTCTCTGCAACACGGTTAACCTTGTACAGTGGTTTTGGCCAGCTGTTTGCATTGAAAAAGTACATCTACAAGTTTAAGTACAGTTGCGAGAGAAAGCAGGACTGTAATGGCTCAGTGGAACAAGTATAGTCTATAATATCCAGAGAAAGCTATGCATGAATATGCATTTCTCATTCATGTCAAGGGCACTCAATCTTTTAGAGAAAGACCTCCCACAACTACGCATTAAAATCTACATATTTGCTCACTGGCATTTTAACCGGACTCGACAAGTTTAAGGTGGTAAAGCTGTTTTTTTCAAACATGGGTGGCTGGTCAACCAACCAATGACCAGTTATTTTATTAAAGTAGAAATATACAGCAGTAAGCCGTGATATCCAGGTTAACAGAAGGAACTTTTTTACACTTGCACCTGCAAATGAACTGGCTTGTGCATTTCCATTTTAAAAGGAGGCTTCCAGATTTACAATGCATTCTTATGCTCTAAAGATTGACAACCACAAAAATAGTTTTCCATGCTTTGTGTAAGCTTCATTGTCTGCATGGAACCTGCATGCATTTCATGCACTTAAACCCCCCTTTCTTGGGTTGTAAAATAGTGGCCTCTAATGGAATAGGGGACCTCAAGCCTTTGTAGACCCTCTGGAGAGCATGACTCAGACTCTGACCAATCAAAGAGGTGATGGGGAGTTCTCACCTTATAACTCAATGCCCTCTCTTCCTGTAATGAAGTGTTTTGGAGTGTACCAAACTGTCATGCTGTGCACATAAACTCTGAATATATTGATTCTATGGTTAAGGTGACACGCTTTAGAGAGTCAGTAAGTGGAAAGTGAAGGGGAAGTTTGGTTGTTGTTGACAAAGAGTAAATGACTGATCCTGTCCTACTTGTTCAGCAGCCTTTGTACAAAGTGACTGGTCATTCTTTTTGAAGGTGGGAAAAAATATTATGCTGTTTGTATTTAGGTACTTAAGAGTCTGGCACCTTTGTACCTCACTGTACACAGTTTATTTTTTTTAACAATTTTACATTTATTAGTGCTGCTAAGGCAAGCAGGTTCTTAAAATCTCTAACCCTACAGACATGACC
>JAZGTK010015654.1:0-13105 GCA_036877625.1 Ambastaia sidthimunki
CCTGCTAGGAGGTTTCGTTTAACACGTGTCTGTGCTTTTGGGTGTGTAGCTCTAATTGCTTTGCTGGATGAGTCAGAAGAGCTGGACCTCCTGATGTCAATGTCCCCCAAGGACCTTCTGCTGTGGTGGGTCAACCATCACCTCAAAGCCACTGGTTGACAACCAATCAAAAGCTTTAGTGATGATATGAAGATCCACGTTCAAACTGTTCTACATTAATCACAGTACAGAACCCTGTGAGGTCTTAGTCGAGCTATTGGAACCAGGTTCTGGAATGTTGCATATAATGAAAGCCTGATCTGTCTGTCTGTCTAGCAATTTATGTATCTCTCTGTTCGTCCAACCAGCCTCATCTTACAAGATGTGACAAATTCACAGGAATTTGTATGATGTAAATCATGCAAAAAACTTATGATTGTTAGAAAAGCAAGTATGAACATCACCCCTAACCCCCCACCCCCCAAACATAACCATCACTGGAGCAAAAGCAGAACATCTTAAAACGCACAGAGGACACCACAGAATCTCCTGTGAATCACTACTTGCCATGAGATTGAGTTGATCTGTCTGTCTATCTGTTTGCCTGTCATCCATCCTAACTATCAAACTAATGAATTATCAAACTGATCTGCTTTGACAGATTCATTAAATGTGTGAATTCATTTAGGTGTGCGGTGTGCACCTTTATTTCTGCTTTCAGGACTTCAGGGCGTATTTCCACTTGCTGGATCAGATCTCATCAAAGGGAGGGGCGATGATGAGATGAGAATTGACATTTACATATCTGGTTTAAAGGCTGTCTGAAAGTTTGGTCAGTGATCTGTGTCTTTCATTGAGGATGTGAACGTGCTGATTGGCTTTCAGTATCAGGGTGTTTTCTGCTACCCAATGAGATGATTCAATGCAGATAAGAAAGAAGAAAATTACAAAATGGAGTCAGTTTGTTATTTTGTAAGGCAAGCATCATTATTTCTGTTGCTCATACTTAGTGTTTTCACAACGTAAGCAACTGTGTAGCGTTGCCCTGGCAACATAACTCTACCCAATAGCATCATGGTGGCTCCATTATTTTTGACCGAATCAGTTAAGAAACTTAGAAATCCATGCAAAAAAAACTTTATATAAAAAGGCCAGCGGAACCGTATATAATCTTGCAAGCGCAATATATTTTTCAGGTTTATGAGTGAAATATAAAAGTGACTCACAGTGTAATGTCTGTGGAGTCACACTCATACATAGTATTATTATTGTGCGAAGAACAATCATTAGTCACACTGGCAGACAGTGATTTAGCATACCGCAGTGTCTACCAGACTACATCTGTTTAAGAGCAATGCTTTAAATCATTCAGCTTTTAGGCAATGCTGTTTTAATTTTAAAACTCTCTTTCAGGAGCGTGACGATGAAGTGCGAGCAGAGCTGATGATGAGGCAGGCGGCTTGTATGGACTGCAGACTGTTTGTCACTCCTCAGGATTTTATAGCAGGAAACCATACGCTCAATATGACCTTTGTGGCTAATTTTTTTTACATGTAGCCCACCTTAAACACTCCCACCAGCAAACACATTGATTGTGCTATTAAGGTTGAGCTGCATTATTGGATGTGATTATAACTTCAGCCAAAAGTATCCTGCAGAAAACGTGATATATATGCAATGTGAGACTATATGGAATGTAATAGGGTTTTTTGACTGCCTGTGATGAATGATGCTGGATTATCTTTGGTCCACATCTGGGCTTACTTCCTGTCTGGATTATAAGACATTGATTATGGGACTAAGTCCATTTAAGTGTTTGTGGTACTTTGCTAATGACTTACTGAACGGTTTATATCAAGACCGTTTGCAAACATGCTTAGAGGTACCTCAGTCATTTCCTGCCAGCTGTGGAAGTCGGATGAATTCCCATATTTGTCAATGTACGGTAACCCATTCTTGAAATACTTGAAATGACCTCTGCATTTAACACATCCACTGAGTAGTAAAAACACACACTGCAAGTTGTGGACACACACACATCCAGAACAGTGGGCAGTTGTCACTGCAGTGCCCGGAGAGCAACTGGGGCAAAGGTGTCTTGCTCAAGGGCACCTCAGTCATTCCCGCCAGCTGGGGAAATCGAGCCTGTGACCTTTGGTTTACAAATTAGACTCTAACCATTAGGCCTGCCTAATGGCCTCACTTTCATTAATTGCCGCTGTAGTGTTTTCAGTGACCAGCAGGGGGAGCTCAGTGGCTGACACAATAATATATGTGAATATGTCATATTACATCAATAACTGAGGGTGATTGGGTTCATATCAATCTCATTTTTAAGCTAATTATGACAGAGGTTTGTTTTGCTATCTAATAACTATGATGATAATGAAGTGATGTTAAATGAAGTATAAGTAATAAGTGATTTCTGTCTCTTTCTGCAGGGGAAGCAAGTGAAGACAGAACATTCAGAAGCTGAATTCTCTGGGTGTATCTCCATATGTCAATCATTTGTACAGGTAGCAGAGCCATATGTTTGTCTTGCATCTGGCATGATTCTGTAGCACTGTTGAAGGATCAGTAACACATACAGTATGTTAGCCCTGAAATCAGAAACAGTACAGATACAGTATATAAATCAAAGCAGTGAAGTCAACATCAGAACATATACTGTAAGAGCTTTATTTGTATACATTGTTTTATTTATTGACAGTAGACAGAGAGCTTTAGTTTTACATAGTTTAAAGTCATTTTGAAGTTCATGATAGAACTGCAGGCAGTTTGTAAAGAAATAACTACAGTAGTACTTTTCCAGTGATAGGAATACTTTTCTAACATAATGAATATGAAGAAGGTTCATACACGCTTGGTTTCTTTAATATTTTATTATTTTATCAAGGGTCATGGGTTTGTTTCCCAGGGATAACACATACTGATAATATATGTATATATAGCTTGAATGGTAGGACTTTATTTTACACTCCTGTTCTACATATATGTACTTACTGTACTTACTGTAACTGTGTAATTACTAGGCATCAACCCTGAAGCTTACCCTAACCCATTTTAAGTACATATAGTTATTAAATATAGTAACATAATAACACATTTCTTTCTGACAGCAAATTAAATATCTCTGCACTGGAACATGTTGAATTTTTAACCCCACTGAAATGATTTACCCAGATCTGCCTCAGGGCACAAGCTAGCTTAGATCGGAATTTAAAATGGTATTTGTCAAAAATGATATTTATGTATGAAGAACTACTGTTGTCGGGGTTGAATTATACATGTAATGTTAATTTGACATATGTTTGTTTTGTAGCTCGAGAATTGTAATTATGCAGTTGCGCTGGGTAAAATGGAAGCAAAGCTTTCCTTGGTCGTAATCAGAGGAGAGAATATCAATGAAGTACACTTGTCTTGCACTAGTCTGGCAACTAATGAGGGTAAAGGTACTTCATTTATATTGGATAAAGAGTTACTAGTTCGTTCTAGGTCACTAGTCTAGTAGACTAGCAATTATTTGACACTTGTTTGCTGTTTTGCATATTGTAATTGGTAAATATACTGAATATTTCTTACAAATAACATCTCTTCTGCAGAGGAAGGTTTTACACTGAAGGTTTTATCTTATATTTAGTTTATATTTAACAAATAAAAATAGTTTTAAATGATTAGTCCAGAATTCTTTCTGATTGTGTTTTATAAGTAACACACAATGTCTCACTTTAAATGTACAACTATATTATTTTGTATAATAATAATAATAATAAACACTCATTATTTAATGGCTTCGCAAAATAAGCATCAGAACAAATGATGTAAATGCATTAATACAGTATAACACAGCATGCATGTTATTATAGGACAGGCTTAAAATTCAACTCTCAATTTCATACAGTTTTTCTGTCAAAGTGGTTTTGGCCTGAAAAGGTTGAAGACCCGATACTTTTCCTCTCAAGCATTGTACAGTTTATCATTTCAGGACAAATCAATCAGCACCAGCTTGCCAATAATCGATCAGATTGATGTCATCATGCCCAAAGCCATCAAATACGAGATGGTGAAAACTAGAAACATGACCGCAGAGGACAAGCTAAACAATGCAAAGTTACCCCACCACTACACATAAATTATCCTGATACACATCTGACACCATAATGCCTTTTGTCTCGTCACCGGCAACCTTCTCCATATCTGTGTCTCCCACTCGCAGATACGCCATCTCTGTGGTGCGGAGCTAAGGTGTACGGCCCACCAGATGACCATGTGGAGGTCAAACCCAAGATGGTGATGACGGTGTTTGTGTGCCTTATGGGAAAAAGTTTGAACAAAGTGGGTGGGTGACCTTCCATGAAGGACGTTGGAAAGCACAATGCTTGTTTTTGAACTTTCTTCCCTCAACTTTCCATCTGCGTTGCTTGACAACCCATTTGCGCTCATTTCTGTCCTTTCAGTATTTCTTCAGGGCTTCGTCTTCGATGAATTTATTTATTCCATTAATTTTAGCATTCTTTCAGTGGCACAAATGCACTAATCGTTTCATTTCTGCTGGCTGAGATAGTGCATGGAGAAGTGAGACTATTTAAACACATTCTTTATTGCCTTAATAACTGTGAATCCTTGTAAATGTTTTTAATTTACGTCAACTCATAAAAGTGGTTCTGTAAATTGAAGCCAGATTGTAAATAGCTTTTTGCATTTGCATTACATAAATAAAGGTGCCTACAAGAAATATTTGAGGCAATGAAATCTTGTTATTTAATCAGGCTTGGATGCAGCTGGTGACCTGCTTTGGCTTACAGTCAAACTGATGATGTGTTCTTTTAGTTTTGGATGTCAGTCTAAACAATATTTGTTCATCCAGAGAACACACAATACTGCAGAGGAGGACATTATACAGTGAAATGTGAGCAGGGAAAATGCCAAAATGTTCATCTTTCCAAACCATTTCAGCTTTCCAAATAGAGAAAAGTAATAATTTAATCAGCACCCACATGATTTAACAGTGGCAAGAAATGCATTTATGAAAAACAAACATTTGTCTGGGCTTGGCCTCCTGTTTGTATTCATCTCTGCTATTGTAGTGAGTCTGCCCAGCTCTTCTCTGGATAGAGGGTCTCTCTGTGACCATCACATGTGCAGTTGTGCCCAGTTTTACCCAAGAGAAGATTCACTGCTCAGGATATGTCTGGATCTATCTCACAGTAGATCTTGGTGTCTATGATTCACTTAACAATATGTTTTGTTCCAACTGCTGTATTATATACTGTAAGACTAACAGAAATAATTTTAGTGCTCTTTCAAATGCCTGCCCAGTTCCAACTTATGCGCTTTAATGCCAGTTAAAAATTATTTGCAGTCTTTGCAAAACAAAATTCAGCAAAAACAGATAAATAATTCTGACAAGCATGTCATTTTTATTGTGCAGTTCATTTGTCCCATCACGTTGTCTTCAGTTAAACCCGTTTGATTAAAACATAATTTACAATCCTTCACTGTTTTCCATCCTAATAGTTTTCTTGCCATTGTGCGAATGTATTTGACAGACACTTTTATCAAAAGCAACATTGAATTCAGGTATACATATTAGTTCATGCATATCCTGAGATATCAAACAACAATTTCTATGCCATTGATAGATGGCAGATGCTGATGAGAACCATTTTAAACACTAGTTTGTTTGATTTTTAATATTTTCTTAAATGGTTATTGCAAGCACTAGGACCTCAGCTGACAGTCTGGTATTCTGTACCCTTTAATACAAATAAATGTATTAAATGTATTTCATAAGGTAACAGGAATAACCCAGGAACTTTCTGAAGTAACTTCTGCTTAAATATAACAAATGTTATTCTGCACTTCATTTTGACAACATTTCATTTTGTTATCTTCAATCCTAGTTCACTCATAACAACTCAAGTTATATTAGATAAATGTCAGATTCAAAGGCCAACATGTCCACATCTCTTGTTAAGTAAATGTCACCAACCACAAGCTACTGCAAATGACAGAGTTTGTGGTGTAGGAAACGCTTACATCTGATACACTGTTTCTTCTATAAAAGAACGTCTTGTGGACAAATGTTCATTATCCAAATCTGTGGACATCAATGAACACATGTAGTTAGGGAGATGGATATTTAAAACACAGTGAGGATCTTTAAAAGTCAGAATTCTCCCTCCAAACGCCAAAAATAACATGAACAATGTTTGTCCTTTTTAGAAAAAAATACTAGAGACTTAAGAATAAAAGGTAATATTGTTTCCAAACTGATTTAATGCTGAAGACATTAACAAACCCCAGTGGTGCAATCAGCCCAGTACAGTGTTTCATACAGCAGAATTTATGAAGACATGCCAAGGTTGTAAGTTCAAGCTTCACTTCAAACAGAAATATTGATTTTTGTAAACGCTTTTTAAATGGGCTTATTCAAAAATGTCAAGACCTCAGACTACTCTCAAATACTGAAACAATGAATGTGATCTTAACCTAATATGCAGTGTGGACAAAAGTTGAGTGGATGTACTTGGAAGCCTTATACTGCCAATACTAGACTTGTTGTGAATTAAATTGTTATACTGATTAACAGTTAAGCACATGTCAGTATTCTAAACCAAAATGTTTAAAACACGTTGTAGGGGAAGGAACCCCTTAGTCACACATACTTTTCTAAAAACACCATAAATCACAACTGCATCATGCCAAAGTGCAGATTGAAATATAGTTTTTGACGTTTCCAGAGGTTCCCTGTGCACATCAGCAGCGTATGTTCTTCAGCACTGCCAGATCTCTTTGCTTCTTGGTTTTGAAAGCCATCACAAAGTTAAGGGGGGAAATGACACCATGTCCCTGATCATCTGTCTGGCCCATGACAATGTAGTTCAGCCCTGAACAACAAAATCAAGCAGAAAGTCTTAGACACAAATTCTTTATATATTGTATAAAGAATCATGCAATCAATTTGATGCATAATGACCACTAGATACTTGTAATCCACTTGTACTCATTTACATTGTGATGTTACATGCAAACCACCATGGGCTGGTCTTGTCCCATTATTGTATACGTTCTTTATGTAATTTTGTTTTTTAGAAACAATTTAAAAACAAGTTCAAAAAGTTGTACTTCAAAACCCTTGTTTTTTGTTTTTATAACAATAAAAATTCCATAGCAAATCACAATCACAAAGCGCTGCCAGAATGTCTTTTCCAATTCCTTCCATTTCCAATTCCTGCACGTTTCATGCAAATTTTTCTACGGCACATTTCTAGAAATTTCCCTCCAAACAAAATAGCTGCTTCCAGGCAGTGGCTGCTTCCAGGGAATATTTCTACACTGAGTGAGGTTAAAGCATGGCACAGTAAAGTCACATACCATCTGTGTGGTTGGAGAAAATTATTATTCTAGCTGTCCATGACAGGAGGAAGGCCATCAGAGACCCTCTCCCAGACGAGTGTTAAGTTACACACCGTGATGCTAAGAATGGCCAATCCTGCCCCAAATATCTCAACACCACAAAAGGAGCCAAATCTTGTAGGAGTTCTAAATGTGCAAGTTATCTCCTCCCAAAATCCACCTAAATCAATTATGAACTTCTGCTTGAACCCCCAGGTGCTAACAGAAGATGTATTTAAGGCTTAATTTTTAATTAAAACATTAGGGTTTTTGATAAAGAATGTATATAAAGGTTAGTATAAAGACACTTGCCTCTTCTGACCAGAGGGCATTTTTTACAGAGGAGTGTAACTTTGGTGCTCATGGTTTTTCCAGCCTGTTGGATGACTAAACTTCCTTCCTTATAAAGGTGCATGATGGAGAAAGTGGCAAGGACGCTCTGGTCCCTCATGGCCGCTGAGATAAGAGTGGCAGTAATCACTGTGGAAAAACAGACTTATTCACTGAAACTGTCTCCTTTAAACAAATGCCTCAAATGAGTTTGCATGGTAATGTATAAAGCATGTATAGTTTTGCCCGTGCTGCTGTTTTCACTGTGCTCAGCACTTTTACTGCCACTGCAATTAAAAAACAGCTGAGTCTTAGTATCAGCCTGAACACATTTCCAATCTATAAGCATTATTATTAAGACACAGACTGTGGCTGTGAGGTTTAGTTAACTTTTAAAACCACCAAAAATGCATTTTTGCTGTTACTTTAATTAGGTTTCAGGTTTGTTGTTGGTTAAATAACTTTCCTACAATTCCACATCATAAATATTTCACAAATTTTGTCATATACTGTATATTCAAATATGAATATGAAAACATTAGCTTTTAAATCAGAATATATATGAAAACATAATCATCAAAGGCTTAAAACTTCACAATCTGTTTTACATGTTACATTGAAAGAATATTAAATAAGAACAAATGCAAGGTTTGCAGTGGACATTCTTTACAAGAATGTTTTTTTTAGATTTTTTTTCAGTTTTTTTTTACCTGGTGACATGATGATCAAGTTAAACACTTTCAGACATCCTAAAGGATTCCAATGGTAATGCTTCTTTTTCTAAAATCATTTCTCAAATCATAATTTTTGTTTATTGTTACAATCTTTATTAAATTACCATTAGCCAACACTACATTTCTGTTAACAATACTCAACAACAGACTAAAACCAATATCTATATAGCTGTTTAGCTGTTGGTTAACATTATGTTTGGCCGTGCACTGATAAATCACGCACAAAAATGTAAACTTTAACAACAGAATAGTTATTAAACAAGACTTAAGTATTTTTTATTTATTAATTGTATTTATATCACCACTATCTATAGTAAAGATTCACACACAGAGTTTTTCATTACCGATCACAGACTTCATTGCTAGACTAAACAAGTCATTTGATTAAATGCTTTTATAAAAGTGCTAAGTGCCGATTCCGGGAATATAAGCATCAAAGATGAAGAAATTCCATGAATTGCTGCTGTTATTTTGCTTTGCAGAAAGCAAAAACACATTTAAACCAAAACAGGTCCCACTTACCAAAGTTACTAGAGCAGTAATGGCTTTCAATTGTTCCAGCCCTTTTGCATTTCTGCTGGCAAAGATCTTCAGAATATGTAAGAGCTTTAGGAATGAGAGCACAAAAATAGTTTTTATTGCATTGGATGAGGTGATGACCGACTAAAGAATGTCCACATAATAATGCACTAAAATACAGTATAACGCTGACCACAAGTCACACGCATTTATTTCTGTTAAAGCACTTTAGCTAGGGAATGGGACTGCATTAGTCACCCCATGTGACCAGCCTAATGCCTTCCATATGAACCAAACATAATAAATCTTCAATACATTCCAATGTCATTACCTCCATATAGTTATAATATACAGCAGTTTTACACTGTGCTGCTACTTGCGTTTTTGGTTTCAACTGAAGCCTTCTGGTTTGTTGCCTGTGGACTCACCTATGGGTCGTGTGGTGGGTGGGGTGGTGCTTGATGGAGTGGGAGGGGCACTGACTGTGCTCACACTCTGAAATTTAAACCGGTAATGACCAATGAATCCATCCGCAGTCAGACTCAGATCAGATATAAACATGACCAGGAGATGATTCCCATCAGAATAAATTGGGCTAAAAGATAAGAATCATTAAAAATAAATATTTTAAAAGCTTAGTTTTACATTACATTACATTCTGGGTGGTTTTTATGTTGTGTTCATGTCAAATTGTAATTAATATAATTATGAGGTTCCAAGCTGTAAAAAGCATAAACATCTTTGTTGAACTTTAAGTCTTTATGTTAAATTTGTGACATCAAATATAAACTTCTGTCACCTTTGTGACATCATGTATGAAAAATCAAAATGGCAGCAGCTTTAGCACTTACAATTTATTTTCTTAATATGCCATTTTACGTTAAACAAGTGTTGTTTTAAGCATAACGTGCTTACTTTCCATTTCACATGAACAAAAAGTAATGAATACATTACTGAATAAATGTTTTGCTCTCATGAGCAACAAAACTGAAAATGGCTCTATGACCATTGCCATAGTAACTAATAATTTTTGAGTTCAAATATGTAAACAGGCCCAAGTAGAATCTCTGAGCTGCTTTCTCATAATAATAATTCCAACACAACTTAAATGCAGTAAAAATACATTTTTTAAATAATGTTTGATGGCCCTGACCAAGTAGACATAGTAGACACTCGTTGCACACTCAAATAAGTTCTGTATATAAAATATATGTATTATATGTATATAAAATATGTGTATAATATGTATATAAAATATATGTATAATATGTATATAAAATATACGTATAATAAGTGAGTAAATGGTAAATTGTACATTGAAGCATGCTGATAAACTGAGGGTCTTACACGGGTGGACTGTCTCCGCAGAACTTGCCGATCTTCTGTGATTCATTCATTTCTCCACCATTAAACACGGCCACATGGTCATAGCGGCAGTAGCTGTCTCTCTCCACATCAAACTTCTCAAACTTCAGCTCAATGACCTGACATATAAATATATAAAGTATTTGATTCAAGTTTCATTCCAGATCAACTTAAAATCAACATGATATCAAAAACTCACATTTATTACTTTTTTAATAATCACAACTGTGGTCTTGTTATGGACAAGTAATAAGTGCATGTTGTTTCAAAAACATAGAATTTGTCTTCATAATCTTTTATGAAAAGGTAATAATTTGCTCTGCTTCTAAAATCACTTTTCTTTTCAGCTGATATCACCAAGCTATTACATTTTCAACCCTCCCAGCTTTATTACATAAATTCCTGATTTCTCCTAGTTAATTTCTGATTAATAAAACCAAGCTCTCTTTTTATTCTAATTAAATATTCAGTGGATTAGTGTTCCTCAACCAGGGGCCCACAAGGGTGCCGCATGTGAATGATGCATGAATCTTATCAATATAAAACATGCTTTGAAAGAACAAAAATAAAATTGTTTTTTTAATGGAGTCACCTGGTCTTCAGGGGCAACAATATGCCAGAAACATGTTACCCCTGCAGGGTAGTCTCTATCTGGCCAGTTAGGGGTCTTTATCGTCCCATTGGGTTTGTCCAAAAAACCGCCACAGTACCGGTCACCTGCCATGGACAACCATGGACAACATTAGACAATACCATGATGTTATGAGAACAATACAGTAATACTATTAATATACACTAATATACATACAATAATATTTATTTGAAATACTGAGGTCCAGAGCACTGTACTCTAAGATCATTTGAAATATAGTAACACATAAATATGTAATAAATAACAGGGTTAAAATGCAATAAACAAACCAATTAAATTTTTTTCTGTGAAAATACACATTATTCAAATGTCAAGAGTGGATTCAAATGACCTGATGAGCAAAACAGATTACTGTTAAACTTTCTGTAAATATCACAGGGAAGGGCTACTTTCTATATTGGGACAGTAATGATTTGGTAGAGTCTTGTTACCACTTTCATTCGGGCGAATCGCTGAGAATACTGCTAGGAAACCACTCCCAGCTGTGTTGGCGTCCGACACCATGACCACTTGCATCTTGTTTCCATTGGTTACCAACGCTCCAGGCCTAGAGGTTCCACAGAAGCGGCCGAGACGCTGTCCATTGATGTGGCCATCATATATGTCAACAAAATCATATCTGCAAAGATTATCACTCTCAAGGTCCAGGGCTCGGAAGAAAAGAGAGACCACCCTGCCCTGAGGGACCTAAAGATGGTTGATTTATTCAAGAGAGTGAAAAATAAAATACTTACACATGAAGAAATGGAATTAAATTTCTTTCCAAACATGTTAGCGGATATTAAAAAGATATTTATAATTCATTAGTGGTGTTGCTAAGGTGCTTACTAACCCATCCCACATTGAGCTACAAAAATGAATGATTATATGACTTCTTGCCTTGCTTAAGAAAGATGCACTATTACTATCTTTTATCACTTTTTTAAGCTTAGAAACCACCCAAAACACAGTAGAAACCGCATGGCAATGTCTTAAAAACTAATTAACTATACAGCAACGTGACAACAGCCCTGACAACCACCCACAGCACCACTGAATTTTGCAAACTACAGAAAATGATACAAAAATTATTCTTTGAACATTTGGATGAAATTTCTTTAAATATTTTACAATCATATTTTGGACTTAAGGGTGGGAAATATTTTCTTTCACAGAAGGACGTGTATTACAGACTGATATCTCCCACACGTCTGTGCCTTACTGTAATTCTCCACACACATTTGCTGTTGGGTGGGTAGACACCAGGATACCCTTGACTCCCAATCAATCCCGTGTCTCCACTAAAGTTCCCACCACATGTAAACACGGGTCTACAGGAGCAAAGAAAGAAAATAAGTGCAATTACAAAAGACTTGCATTACAGTGCAAATGTTATGCGCTTATTAGCTAACACAACTAACTATTACGCAATAAAGAAATGCAAATGTTATGTTCTTACGTTATTAGCCAACACACTTAATTATACTATCACACACTAAAGTAATGTAATTGTTATGTGCTTACGTTATTAGCTAATACTATTAATTATGCTATCATACAATAAAGGAATAGACACTGAAAAAACACACCAACTTTTACAGTGTAAGCAAATTATCAATCATAGTAGTTTATTCACTGCTACTTTACGATTTTAGCTTTAAACGCTTTACGTTAAAGTGAAATAAGCTTCTGGAAATAAGTTTGTAGATGTTTAGTTATTTATATTTTCACATACCTTCGATGTCGTTGCGCAAAAATAACGGCGAAGAGAAAAGCGGCCGGAAAGGTCCAGATTATAATCCTCATTGTATGAGGCGCTTTTGAACAAATGTGACATTCAGAGGGAAACAGAAGTTAAATCTCCAGAGATATTGTACTGCTGACCGACTCCTGCTCATGAATGTGCTGTTTGTTCGGCCGGAGCGGAAGGGAACAGCTTTCCTCTAAAGCTCTATAAATAAAGGCAACTCGTGTCATATCCACAAAGTGTTAAGCATTAAAACTTCTGCTGTTCCTATCAGCACATACAGAACAAAGCTTGCGTTCAGACGTGCAATTATAGATTCAATTAAACAATTTCTTTTTTAAAAGTAATTTTGCTTTTCTTTAATTAAGACAATTCCTGTTTGTCCGCTTATTGAGCGTTTTT
>JAZGTK010015655.1:0-13105 GCA_036877625.1 Ambastaia sidthimunki
TAAGTTTTTTGTTACTTAATGGAAACGTTAATGAAACATTCTTACAACCTAAAATTGTTAGCTAGGTCTACAGCTACAGTGTGTTCTCAGTCTCTCTCTTGCGCTCCCTGTAGTCAGGATCTTTAACTACCCTGCCAGGGCAGATGGTGTGTGTTACTGCCCTCCCGTATCTCTGCCTTTCTCTCAGCTCTGTACGGCCCGCTTGATCTCAGCTGCACGCTCGGGGACGTACGAGGGTCAAGATTTCTGGCTGAAATGCAACAGACCCCGGGCTGAGCCTGGGCACATGAGGGCACGCTGCCAACCAATCAGAGGGCACAGAGTGTCAGCCAATAAACAGAGAGAGCCAGAGCATCAAATCACATCTCTGAAAGGAAATTAAGCTTTTGTGAAACTGCAAAGTTCTGAAGATAAAAGTAACAAAAGTAAAAGAGACAAATATAGACACATATATGTGAAAAGCTTAATCAAATTGTAATGACAGTTTGGTTAATTTGCTGACGGTAGAAGCCATCACTTCACGCACGAGCGAGAGAGGCAGAAATAAACATTTCTACAGGGTTATACACAGTCTGACAGTAAGTGTTATTTAAAGAAGTCCAATTAGGCGTAATTCTTAGCATAATGTGTCTATCCACTCTCATTAATCTGAGTTTATTTTTAAAGGGACTTATAATCAAATGTGACACGTTCACCCACGCATAGAACAAACTGGTACTTTTTTAACAGGGCAACGATGCCCTCAGCTGGCCGATGCTCGTCACTGCACCTCAATGCGTCGCATATTGCTTTCAAAAGACGCTTTACTACAAAAATCATTTGTTCAGGTAAAGAAAGATTTTGAGCACAAGTGCACAGTTGGTTTGCCAATTGCTTTAAAAGAGAAAACCTTACGGATTGCTCACACAAAGATGAAGAATTGTTAGTGAAGAAATATTTTATCCACTAATTTGTGGTTTATCTTTCTTGTTTAGACTAACCTCAAATGTTTTTCAAAATCGTATTAATTCAGCTTGTATTCCTCTCGTCCAGCACTGGTCTTTGTTAAGAGATCACTCATCTAAGCTTGATTTTGAAACAGGTGTGTTTGTCTGGTTAAATGTTTGTCTCCTCTAATAAATCTGTTCTCTTTGTGTGAATTAAAGACACCTTTAATATATTATTCATGAGTGCAGAAGAATTCATGCTGAGATGCTGTAATCTGGCTGTTTGTGTAATTAAGACGACAGAGTTTTTAGCACAATAAACTGCAGGACATCAAAACTATTAAGAGCCGTACAGCAGACTAACAGAATCTCTTCAGAATCTCAGAAATAATCGAACAGAAGCGACTTTGAGAAACATTCTGATAAAAGCATCTGGGCTTCATTTGTCTGCAACTTGGTTTTACATTTTGTTATTTAATGCAATTGCATTCATACATTTTAAATGTACAAATACTACTGGGGCCACTCTGTACATCCCAAATACATTTAAGGGGCCAATAATGCAGAAATCCACATAATTACAAAGGTCTCACAAAGTTTTCCTTCAAACACAACTGTATTTAAAATACTTCATTCAGTCTGACTGAACGTCGATGTTTATAACAAGATTAAAGCTAATAATGCTCAACTAATAAAGCCAGAGAACAAAAAGCAAACTCAATAAAATTGAGCCGTAATTATGCTAATTTTACCTTCAGTATGTTTGTTTTATTGCCATATCAAAATAAAACACCATTTTCATGGCAACACTGAATAGGTAAAAATAAGGCAAACTGTGCACCAATAAACTTTTAAGACAATTAAAACAAGGTTATATAAGTTGCCTTTCTCACCTTTATGTAAAAACACTTAACAAACTTTAAAAACTCGCCCACACCGTTTTCATCCATTTACACAGATTGCAAAAACAAAATGAACTTTAAAAAGTCCATCTCATTCTATCTAGTGTATTTAAGAGCTAAGAAAGTGTGTTTTTCCACCCCTTTGAGGAAAGGGTTCATTCGAGTATAAAATCTTTCTGGGAACGCCGCATCCAGTCGGCATCCCAGAATTCCACCTGCTGACATGCTCTGTCTGTCCGTGTACAGTATCTGCTGATTACTGTAATCTCCACACAGCCTCCGTCTCTGCTGTTATTAAAGACCTGCAGAGATAACAGCAGCTGAGTGCAGAAATGGCTGCGCAGATCTTTGCTCCCGGGGGCCACCGGGACCCCTAACCTGAGACAGACTGTCTGTCCCCCACCATTGTGCTGTTTGTTCTCAGTGGTCTTCTGTCTCTCTGTCTATCTGACTGTGTCCCTGTTGAATGAGGTCTGGGGGTCTTTCATCTGTTAACATTTATCACAGAGCTGATATCTGGGACTGAGGCGGTGGGGAAGGAACAAACTGTCTGTGCCCCCCCATGCCCCCAAAATCCAGCTCAATCCAGGAAGTCAGCAGAGGTTTTATCCCACTAATGAACCCAAACTGAGGCCACAAACACAGGTGGTCTCACCCACCACCAGCCAGTAATTGGATAAAAGACCATCATCAGAGGTTATTAACACTCATGGCCAGATAGCAGCACCACAGTCAGCCATTACGATGAGATGGGTTTAATGAATCCACTGCCCTCCCTCAGACACCCACATTTTAATTCAGCATCAAGAATCAATTTCCACCAAAACGTGTTGCAAGCATTAAAGCAAAAGATTAGACGTACAGTCAATGCTGAGAGCAATTCCAGGAACCGTTATCTTCATGTTGCTTTTTGTTTGTGTATTGCATTATTTTTTTCATGACACAATAACATTTCAATTACATTAATACGCAACCACTTGAAAATATGCACATATGTAATTTCATCATGCTCACAAGCAACGAACAAACACAGAAACATAAATTTAGGCCTGTCAGTAAACAGGACTGAGGTTTAAATTCGCTTGTATTTTCTGACCCTGTACCAAACAAAAAGGCCAAAAATAATGATATTTGTGTCTGTTGCAGTGGATTATGTGTTAAAACATCATAGATCTTCTCTCAGAAATAGCTTCACTTTTTTTATTCTCTTACTAAATACAAAATCTTATGTTATCACATGACCTACAGAACAGACAAACACATTTTAAGTGTCTAAATAATAATAATAAAAAAACAAACAGAAATATCTCAGCTGTCAACGATAAACAGACAACACTATCTCCAGGCTCACAATATTCTTTCGATTTTTGCCCACAAATCTGAAAAATCGAGGACAAAACAATTACTCCACGGCTGATATTTCATCTTTTCTCACTGTGATAAGAAGCTACAGAGACTCTAACTGGGGGGTGGGGGGGTTATTGATCGGGGGGCGTGGCTGTTCTGACCACCGCTGCATTCATTATTCATGAGCTGCTTTCTCTTTGAACTTATTAAGCCGGTTTGTTTCCATCAGAGCTCATTAAAAAACAATGCGGAAGGTTTTCCTATCTCCACGTGCTGGTTGACTGCACTATAACAGTCATGAACTCATCACTTCCAGCGCTGTGATAAACCCACAGCACAAATTAAAACTGGTCTGATTAGACCCTCCGTCTGGAAGACCCTCACCCTCTCTCTCTCTCTCTTTCCAGTGGGCTGTGTATCAAAAAATCCCCCCAGAGAGGCATGAGATGGAGCTATGCCAATCCTTTGGCCACAGATTCATACGGGCCTTTCAGAACTTGACCTATGATGCACAAACACACACACACACTTTCATGACAAACAGTGTGAGGTCCAGTCAGAAAGCCTAATGTATTCAAAAGCCTCTGGGGCTGCGGTGGGTGAATAAATTATGGGAGGTGAGCGATTCGGGCTTGTGTTTGAATGTGGACGTCTGAGGATTTTTACAGCCTGAGGGTTTCTACATCTGAACAGACTTGATGTTTTAAAGATTTTAAACACCATCCGATCTTTCTTGGGTCAAGGATAAATACTTCTTTTCTCGTTCCTGGTACTTTGTCTTGTTGTACGGCACTGTCTAGTTTTGTCTGTCAAATGAAACTAGTTTTAGTTTCATTTGACTAAAACTAAACTCCAACCCACATGTTTTAAATGAAATTCAATGATACAGACAGGAGAGACCGGGGCTAGTTGTCACACTTATTGACTAATGTATGAAAGTCTCCCTATTTTCTCAATATTAAAATACACATATCTATTCATAAAAACTGAACATTAACAGCAATATTATTGTCGAGGAAAAATGATAGTTTATCAGAAAACCCCTGTTGTGACAAACCAATGGGACAAACTGTCACAAAAACTTGCCATTAAACAACCCATTTACAAAACATAAACAGTTTATAATTAAAATATATACATGCACAAAAGCAGCAAAAACATGTAAAAGGCAACACACACAACACATGAGTCTATGAAGTGTCTTTTAAAGCGATCTGCATCCGTTAATTTACCAGTAATATTTGTATGACGGTAATTTTGCGGTATTAATAACACTTACCGCTCAGTGTCAAACGCGTTTGAGCCGGAAGCAAATCAGACAAACAGCCGCTGATAAATTACACATAAAACTGCAGTTTACACATAGCAATGAAATCTGTTTTTCTCAAATATCACTTTGTTTTTGTGACAATCATGACAAAATTATAAATAAAATGTCATCGCAATTTCCTGTCAGTCTTTTGAATTATTCATTTAGCGCGAATTATTAGGAAGCCCATATAAGGAAACCGGAAGTTTGACACGCTATTTTGGACAGTGTTGTTTAAGGGCAAATAATGCAATATTACCTCTACAGGGGCAATATTTTCTTATATTTCTTACATTTATGACACTGAGATGCTGTTTTTCTGTCGATCTCCACGCGTGTCTGGCGGGGGGGCGGGGCTTCGGTGGGCGGGGTTTAAGGCAGAGGGCGTTGCTTCGGGCGGGGTTTAAGACAGAGGGGCGGTGACTAATGGGAGTTGCAGGTATATGACGTGAGGTTTTGTTATTAAAGGTAGAAATGAAACATTATTTTAATTTTTTTTAATTATTTGAAGTCTTGTTTAAAAATAATAAAGCATAACGCACTGGTTCTCTGTGATCTCAAAAACATCTTAAATCTTATCATGAAAATATATTTGGTCAGAATGGTTGTCAAGATGTTTTTTGTCATCAGATGGCATTATGACATTATAACTGAACCCTGCTAACCAGTTGAACTTTGACCCCTTGGTAAGAATTCATGAAGTACATTCTGTAGAAAACTTAATAAATCTTAATATACTGTAATAGATTATTTCATTGATGTACTAACACTGTTTAACAGTGAAAATACATGTATCACATGAGACATCTCATTGTTCTAAACCAATAAATGTCATTTTCACCAACTGATGTAAATCTGTCATAACCAGATAAAATGATTTCTCTCTTTCAATCTGATACTCTTAGTAATTAATGTTGCAGTTCTGGAATCTACACCGTGTCTGGATATTGTACTGGGCCCAGCTGGACGTCTTTTGGTATGTAAATGAAACAGACTGGGTGGATTGTAGGGGGTTTGAATCCCTCGTCGAACTCGACTGCCACAGGCTGTTTGTATTTCTGCTCTGCGAGAGGATTTCCTGGCTTTCTGCCAAACACAAGCCCAAACGAAGACCAAATATACACATACAGTATCTGTCACACATGCATCATTGATGGGCTGAATGTAGCTCAGTAATCATTTAGAAATGCTGGACCGGTGAGACATCAGTCAGCTGAAGATCTTTTGTGCTGAAGTGAAGCATCCTTCAGAAAGCTGAGTGATGGAAACTCACCCCTGAGGATGAATTTAATCTGGGTGTCTCTCTCACACCTACTTACAGACATGAAGAACTTTGTTTACCCTTTTAGTTCTGTTAGACCATTTTCAGTTGTTTTGTGTTTGTTTGATTTGCTTAATTCTACTGTGGACAAAAGTAAACTTACCTGTTTTTTACAAGACTAACCTTTGTAGAATTTCAAGTTAAGTTCTAGATACCTGCCTAAGGTCATACATCACAATCATACTAGTTTACCTGGTTAACAACATGCTAATTTTCAAACCAGTCACTAATAACTGTAATGAGCTGTGATGTTTGTGTTGGCACACACAGAATCTGACCAAATACTATTTTTCAAAGGGGTGTTAATGGAAAAGCAGGTTTTTGTCTGCAGAATGGTGTCTGGTGTTCATATAAGCAGCAGTTCAGTTATAATGTTACACTGTTTAAAACAACAAGCAAAAAACGAACTTTTCTGAACCATGATCACTGTGTACTGCCATCACCGACAATGAAAGAAAATGATTTTTAGGGGACAGAGCACCACCTGCTGGTGTCATCAGAAAATGACACTTATATTACCATCATTTTCAAATGTGTGACTTACGTTTATATTTATGGATTTGGCAGACGCTTTAATTCAAAGCAACAGTGACTTCAAGTTAAACATTTTACTTGTTTCTTGGGGTTCGAACCCACGACCTGTGTGCTGCTAACTCTGCGCTACCAGTTGAGCTACAGGAACACTTAATGTTAAGTAAAGCTTTTGGAAATCTGATCATGAACCTCCTGTTAGGGAGAGATCAGCATTAAACTAATACATGCCAGTGAGCCCTTTCAGAGCTGCTTACCAATTTATTCATTTATATCAGATGATAAAATATTTAAAAAACACTCTTACACAGAGTACAAACAGTAGCACTGTAATAAAAACATGTTTAATAAGCCATTTATGCAAAATAAATAAACCCAAACAGTAGGTTTAAAAACTATCATCATTTTAAAACTGAATGTGTTCCTAAAACTATTTTACGTGTTTCTTCAGACGAGGTGAATAAATGTTGTGAAACGAGACTGTTTCATAAGCCACATTCAGCTGCCAGATCTCTCTTAACATCAGCTAAACACTCAGTCATCAAGATCTGAGACAAGAAAACAAACACTTAATATGTTTAACCTCTGAGTAACATCAGATAGTGGTCATTCCAGGAAAACAAGTCTCAAGAAAACACAACTCTGATCAACTCTATGATTCAAATCATATAAAGAGTCACTGAGCTCTCGAAATGAGAACATTTATGACCAATCATCATTGATGTTGCACCATCGTACAATAATACACACCTTTCTTTAGCTTACAAAAATGTGCTACATTCAAATCTCAGTTGTTAACTTTAAAGCCAGACACATAGCCAGCAACCAACGTCTGTGGAAGTCCTTAGGTACAGTAATACTGTATATACTGTAATACTGTACCTAAGTAACCCACACAGATTCTAGTCTGACAGTTTCATACTGCCATGTTCATATTTAGACATACTCCAAACTTTGGTTACAGGGCTGCAAAACAGAAAGTTTCAAGCCACATTTTGCACCCCATCCAGTGACGAATTCTGGCTTGTGGAAAAATGTTCTTGGCTTTGCCACCAAATCTTTTCAGAGATGGACCACACGGACACTCACTGCCAAAACAAACATGAAAAACATCTCGCAGTCAGTGTGAACACAGCAAACAAATCTATGTGATGTTGATGTTTATGTACTCGGCTGTGTGTGAAGACATGACGCATCAAACTGAGAGCGACTGTCAATCAACAAACAGAATTTGTCGAACATGATATCACCTCATTCAACAAATCAAGAAAACAGAAGAGCTGTGAGCAATAATCCTGCAAGCTAAACTCTAACTCTAAACCAAATAAATGTAACATGGAAGGCTGATCCCTTTAGACACAAGATGAGTTGAAGGTTTGTCTAACAGGAAGAAGAGAGGCCAAAATAAAGGTTTTTAGACTATTATATTACAATTGCTTGTTGTGCTGTTATTGTTAATGTGTTTTTTTTAACAGAACTGTATTACATCATCAGATGAGCAGACATACAGTGTTAAAATCACTTCATAGTAAAATCAAATCATATTAAGAGCAACTGTCTGCAGGTTCTGATCTGACAGGATCTGTGTTGTTTAAAAATGTTACAAGACTTCACATTAAACAAAGACAGACACATTCATGCTTCAAAATGAACATAATGCTTTATTGAGGCAAATGGCAACGTAAGCAAAAAATTAAGACAGACCTGTGAAAGAATGAACAAACTCTTAAAAAACTGTTGCGATTCTTTAAATTCATGCACTTTCCTTAAGTACATGGGATTAAAATCCCCCTGGCAACAAATGTAAACGTACACAGCAAGAGTTTCCTGTGACAAAAGCAGAACAGAAACACATTTAATGTAACAGGAATTTTCCACATTCCATCAAATGTTAATGATCTGACTTGATTTATTTGCAGTGCTCAAAAAACAGAAAGGAAGGAATTGAAAAGGAAAACTTAACATTGGTTCAGCAAAAAAGTCAAGAAAAGAATTAAACAATCTACAGATCAGTGCAGCCCAGAGAAGCCTGTAAAAACTTACTGGACAAATCATCTTCCCTTCTTTTTCCTTCTCTTACGTGTCTTTAGGTCCCGCTGTGCGTGCTGTAGTTCCCAAAATGATACAAATATCTGCTTGTTGTAGGTGCTTTATCATTCAGTTACATGTCTAAGATTAAGAACAGCTTTCAAAGTCATTCATCTGACGTTTGGTTGTAACACTGGCACAAACTGAAAAGATCTTTGTACATCCCTTAACATGAAAAAACAATTAATGCATGTGGTACAAATGTGACACAAGTAAAAAATGTTTATTAAAAAAAAAAAAGGCATTTTGAGCGATTGACTGTAAAGGCAAAATGACAACAAATTATAATGATTTCTTTCATGTTAATCCAAGACAATTACTCAGACCCGTCTCTGAAAAATGACTTTCAAGTACTTCAATAAAAACTGAACTACTTTTATCTTTCCACGAAGAGCAATGTTTTCTCTTGTATCTTTCATACATTTGTATATTCTCTATTAATAACATCCAGCATTTCCTCACATTTGTGATGCCACATGTGTATATGAATATTCTACACAAAATTTCTTACATAGTGAAAATCACTTTTAAAATGAATTCATAAAAGTATTTCTGTATTATGACGTCTCTCATATGATGTATGTTTATTCAGATACACTGACACCTTTATATCTTTCTGTTAAAAAATAATAAATATGCATTAAAAACATATTACAAACCATGCTCTCCCAGTGTAAAACTGGTTAATAAATTAGGGATGGTGCAGGAAAATATTTGACAACGACGAATATCTCCAAACATTCACAAACCAAACAGACTGACTTCTGTAACTCCAGATGTCTTAGTTCTCCTTTAAAATGGTTTCCAAGACAACCGATAATTTTAGTTCATTGATTGAAACACTATACACAAATGTAATTAAAATAATTATTGCATGTGCAATAACATTTCTATGTACAATGCAAACATTCAGAGAACGTCATTCCCGCATGCAATTAACTGTACAGTGCGAACACACAGGAATCAGTTTCACTGGAACAGAACTCAATCTGAACTGAATGTGAAGTGTGTGTAAACGGATTTCATTTGTAAAATGAAGTGAGAGGAGTTTGACTGCTCGTATCCTTAATATTTCAGCTACTCAACCCACATTTGACAGTTTCCTAACTAGAAAATTATAAATGAGCAGTCGGATCTTTTCCTCCAGATAAAATCTGGAACACATCTCAAGAAGAGTGAGATTCACAAATAAATGTCTTGAGTAGATCTGTCTGTTCGTATAGTTGGTCTTCTGGTCGTCTCTAGTTTTTCTTGTAGTATAGATGCATCTTTTAGTTAAATGTAAAGTAAACAAGATCATCTGGTGACATCTGCTGAACACCTGCTTGGCCCCGAAGTAGTGATCCAGAGAGAAAGACTGTTTTTACTGAATAAATAAGGTGGTTTACCTGCCCACACTTTGAAATGAAAACTATCCTCTGGAGATTAAAAACAAACAGGCGCTGAAGTCAGCGTCTTTGAACAATGTAACATTTGCACATTCATTGTACTGTATCATAACAAGCACAGAAAGTTTTGAATGTGATCTCAAGCTGACTCAAGCCACAAATATTGCTTCTGGTTTTCCATCTCTCACAATCCAGCTGTAACGTCCCACCTGTCCACAACTCTTGTTGTCTTCTGACAAAAACTCTGAATTGAACTGAATTCAACCCAGTGGCGTGTTTCAAATGTACCTCTGGCAATTTCAATCCGTTTTCCCATTTTCCTGGCTCTGGGGTTTGGACTTCCGGCTGGAACGTAAGACTTTGTAGCAGCCGCGAGCGATTTTCTGCATCCACATGACGTTCATGATGTCCAGACAGATGCTGGAGAAGATCCAAGCGCTGCGGCCACCAAACGAGACCCTGTAGAAGGCCTCCGTGCCGTACACGGAACACATTCGGCTGTAGTACACCGGCATAACCGCGATCCGAACCAGGAAAAACACCAGCGCCATCAGAACCCCGTTAGCCATGTTGGGTTTGGAGGCTTTGGGGTAACCTAACACCTCAAAGAACCAGCTGGAAAACACAGGTGAGCAAGTGACATGCTGTAAACCAGGAAACCTTCACTTTACATTTCCTGCTGAAGTCAACAAAATTGTATTTAAGGAAGACACTTAAACACTAGCCCCGCCCACAGTGAAATCTCATTGGTCCAACATCTTACTCCTACTTGTCATGCAGAATATAAGGCTTTAATATTACTGGCTAATATTATTCTGCTTAAGTGTCAGCAGACACGTCCATTCAAATTTACATGAAAGATTATTAAAACATACATCACATTTTAAAATAACATGTACTACTGAATCACCTAAACAAAATAAAACAGCAACACTTACTATGAATGTAAATATTCTTTGTTGGATTTTAAATTGTCTTTAATGGCTTCAGATCCTGGCGAGCGAAACTACAAAGTGTTTAAACTTTAAGCAGCTTAACACCTACCGCTGGTTCACACACGGTGTGGAAAACTCAGCCAGCAGACGGAAGTTAGCAAAATAAGGCAACATTCCTTGACCCTAAAACAACAACATGAAGAACAAACAAACAATGACACGGACACGCGTTACAGCCAAACATCAGTCACTCATCAGCTGCAACAGTCAGTGTTCAGGTTGTGCTACTTCAAACTTAACACTGCAGAACTCTGAAGAACAGTGACTGAACGGATACTGTTGTTTTAAACATGAAAAACATCATTTAACAGTATTTTTAAATTAAATTAAAATTTCTATCTATTTTAGTCTAATTACAAGTGTAGGTAACACATTAACAAAAGAATTATATTTATATAAATAAAAAGTTATGTATCTCAAGCCCTTTAAATTTAAATACATTCTAATAGTTGTTCATGTTTGATCATTGGAAAAAGAAACTTAGAAAATGTTCTCAAAGATATCGTTTTTCTGTGTTGTTAATCTTATAGTTGTCGTGTCGCTCCTAAATTTAAAATGATTTATAAAACTTTACCTCTATGGTTATTGTTCTGACAGAGAATAAAATGACCACACCTTTACCATACAAATCCCACTGAAACAGACCCTGTGCTGGTTTTGGTCAGTTTAAGCCGGTCTCCCAGCCTGAACAGCCAAAAACCCCCAAAACCATCCAAGACCAGCAAACCCACTGGACTGTTTTTTATTTATTTTACAGACAAGAATAATTTACATTTTAATTCCTTCCTTATTTGCATCCTATTTTAATAACAAACTTACCTTCGGGGCTGTAATGAGAACAACACTAGCATACTTACTCCACTTGATACAGAAAAGAAAAGTGACAGAAAAACCAGGTCGGCTAGCAGAAGCATGCTGGTACCTCTAGGTACTGGTAAGTCCATACTGTAACTGGGCTTCAGTAACTGCTCAAAGTTCCATAACAGCAGAACAGCAGACAAGAAAAGATTCCATCTAGATCAGCCAAGTCTGGCCCGTATCTCTAACCCACTAACACTGACACTGGTAGTTTTTGCATGAAGAGTTTGTGCTGGTCAGAGGAAGTGAGTTATTCAAGAAGTCATGTTAGGTGGGAGACAGACATCAGACTGACAGACAGATTCTCAGAAATAAAGTGCAGATACGATGCGAAAACAACAAACACAAAAGCGGCAACATTTAGGACTTGTCGGACATGCACGCATGAGGAACAAAATCGCACGACACACTAACAAATAAATACATCTGTATAAAAAAAAAAACCCAACTCTTCTACCTCTAACAGTTAAAGTTATTTGTCAGCACTAAATGAAGCGAAATGTTTTGTTCTGAAGATGAAACTCAATTATGAAAAATACTTCAAACATTGACGGTGGTTTATTGTATGTTAAGTTCTAGGAATGAGTTAGATCACTACAAACACTGACAGTCGTCAAAGTATCTAACAATTAAACAAAATTATTTCTAAAAAATATCTAAGAATATCTGTACTGTAATTTGTTTAAACACTATCAGTAGTTGTAAAATAAGACAGAAAACAATAAAAACAGTTTATGACGGACATTTCAAACGACAGACTGAGTTACTCAGTGAAACCCAACAGAGACTTCCAGCTCAATGTTAAAACACATCTAATCTTCATTCTTCAGAACATTTCCATGGAAACATCAGCTGGCAGTCATAAAAGTGACCAGTGACAGTATGGTCTGTATCCTGACAACAACATGCACGTTTCCAAAAGCATTCATTCTGAAAATGATGTGTGGAAGCGAACACAAATCCAATGACATCATCAGTCACTGCAGCAGTTTTGGTGTCAGTCATTTTTGCTGCTGAAATCTAGAACGGACTTCTGTAATTTTCTAGATTTTTTTATTTCAAATAAAAAGGCAGCCATTTCAAAGTGTGAAACTATGAGGAAGAACAGAGCATGGACTTACATAATTGTCTTCTTTTTAAGGCAATATTTTCCATATCTATAATTTGTCTAGTAATTTCTAGAAAACAGAGATACGCATCAGCTTATACTACATTTGGAGCGACTGGAAAAATGCATATTCTTTGCCAATCTGGTGAGTATTGAACGAAACATTCTGGTAGTGTCAACATGGACGATGCATCTCAAAGCAGGCCAGCAAACGAGCTCGTTCCTGTCGAGATGCGGCCTGCGGCTGAGACGTGGATGTTAGCTTTCATAAGAGAGTGTTAAAGAGGAAAGTCGGCTCAAAGCAGGGGAAGATATCAAAGCATGCACACAGA
>JAZGTK010015658.1:0-13103 GCA_036877625.1 Ambastaia sidthimunki
TACATGCTACTATTTCAGTTACATTTAATCAAACTGATGAACTCTTACACATTTATTGGCTTGCATTGTAACTCTTTCTTTGAAATGTTTTGCTTGTTGTTGCATTTTGTTATGTAATGCAATGACTTGGAGACTTGTAATAATGTGGCTTCTGTGTCTGAATACTCAGAGAGGCTAATAATATTTCATATATATATATAAAACACTATATTATATTTAACTAACTGTGTAAATGCAAAGTTTATATTTATTGAAGTGATTGAAATGGGAGTTTTGTAAATCTATACAGTAAACTGATATTTAAAACTCCTCAAACTGCAGAAAATACATTTTGAAATTCACATCACATGGTCATAATCCAGATGGTGATCTGGTTTCATTTTAATTGATTGCGTTTCCATTGGTCCAAAAGCACAATGTTGTTGTTTACATTAAAACGTGCACATCTGTCTGCTGTGTGACAGCTGTCAGATTCACTGATGTACATCTAACAGATGACTGGCAGACCAAGATCTGACATCAACACAACTTCACAACTGCCCGCCTGCTGAAAGTATAAATTAAATGCAAGCAAATGCAAATGAGTAGATGACACAGCATTTATTTTGACTTTGAAACAGTCTTGAAGTTGTCTGAATTTGAATGTGACTTGTTTTGTAGTTTATGAACTGGCTTGCTTTTTAAGAAAACATGTTATGCTTGTTAGTGGCTACTAATATGAAAGCACAACGTTCTCTGTGGACAGTTAGCAGAGAGTTTAATAAAAATATGTTTAGTATTGTGTGTTTATTTTTGGGACAGCACACCGTCATACTGTTCATGCTATTTTTGCAGTATGCAGTATAAAAGCACACTGCTTGGAATAATGTATCCCACAATGCAATGCTTTCAACTTGACCTTCAATTTCCTGTGTGATCAATAAACCTGCAGTTATTTCAGCAGAGTTTTATCATCTCTCAGTGGTCCCTCTGTTTCTGTGTTCTGTAAAACTGATACCTGTTACTGCGGACCTGTAAAAACAAAACAGTGATGTTTGTAAAAGTCATTGTTGTGTACACATTCAGAATCAGAAAGCCAAAGTGGAGGCCATGAAAACATTTTCTGTGATTAATATGAGCTCTTGAAAGATACGGGTGCAGTTGAAAGTGTCCTCAAAATGTCATTTTTGGCTCTCCCAACCTTTAATTAAACTTGAAAACAGGGGATAAAATGAACGAACGAGGTAATGAATGGAGTTAAACAGGTGGCGTGTGGATTGGGGAAAACGAAGCAATCAGTGTGTCCTGTGTGGATTTTAACTGCTAATTAGAAGCTGTCTTAGTCAATGACGAGCAGCTCTGCTGACGGTATTAAACTCTTGAATGAAGGATAGTCAGGTGGAAGAATAAACAAATACAGGATCCCCTCAAACACGACATTTCCAAACCAGTTGCCAGAAACGTGTGTAAAGGAGCAGAAAATGGAGTGTAATTGTGTGTGCTGTGATGTTGTTGCGCGTTGGAAGACAAAACGTTTTATCAGTGTGTTGTGTCCATTTAAAGTTTGTGTTTATTTTAATATCTCAGTATTTGAGATATTAATTCTGTTTATTGCTGAGACGAAAGGAGGTTGAATGAAAACTTAATTTGAATTAGCCGTCACATTGCTAAAATGTGAAACCGTTATGAATAGCAATGTTTATTGTATATTGTATGGTAGACAGATTATTGGTATGCATAAAAACTCTGCAGATTGTGTGAGGAAATGTTGTTCAGATTAACTAATCCAATCTTTTCCTTAAACATGTTCAACATTTCCATGTGCTTCAGTCACACTGAGTCTCCGTAAACTTCACTCTTTCATTTGTCCCAACAACAGCTTGTGATTGTGTTTTAATTAACAATTAAAGGACGATCATAAATCTGTCTTCAGTTTGCAGGAGGCAAAAAAAAAAACAGTTTATACCATGTCAACCCCAATTAACCCAAACTTCTCTATTACTGTACATTGTACCTCACCCTGTGAAGAAAACTATAGCATTATATCAAAGAGAGAGAGAGAGAGATGTGATTAATGAAGGACAGTGAACTGAATAATGGTGCTTTTTGAAGAAAAGGCCACTTAAAGACTTGCTTCTGTGTTCTTCAGAAATGCACAACCCAACTGTGAGACATCAGACATGTTCAGAGGTCATTAAACATGGTGAACTGTAACAGTATGTCAGACATGTACATCACAGATGTAGCTGCAAACAATAAGAAACTTACATCATCTATAAAGTTTAAAAGATATAAAATATGAAAAACATGTATGTTAAATAATGAGTAAATATTGTATAATAAAATGGCAGAAAAGGATTTTCACAGCAGTTTGCTCATGATAATCTGCATTCAAGTCTATTTTTAATAACTGACGTCCCGTTTACACTGACGCATTTTAAGTGAAGCTTTGTGTTTTACATTCATTATATTTATATACATTGTATGGAAGCGTCTGTCGCTCTCGAGATGTATTGTGGGATTGAATGAAAAACTCGCTTACCTTCAATAAAAACACGAGTGTCGTGAGCTGACAGATCACAGTGTAAATGCCTTTCTGTCCTCTGCAGGTGTGAGAGAGAATATAAAGTGAATTCAGTTATATAAATGATGAATGTGTGCCACACACGTGATGTTGTGTGATCATGTTTGTAGATAATTCACGCTAAAAAACTGAAAAAGCTTCAGTGTGGTGTTGTGTATTGGAATCCAGTCATTGAATTATTTATTTGTAGTTTTTTATTTGCAGTCTCACTCATTGTAGTTTCTTCAGGAGATTTGTTTGGTTTGTGAGGTATTAAAATGCTAATAAGCAGCTCTTGTGTTGAGTTATTGACAGGGTTAATCGTCTGAGGGGCTTCAGAGGAACGCGATCGCCATCACAGATGCTAATTGATTTTCAGCTCTTTGGAGTCGCTCTGATACCTGCTGGTGTATTGTGTTGGGTTTGAAGGGACTGCTGGTGTATTGTGTTGGGTTTGAAAGGACTGCTGGTTTATTGTAGCTTTTCTTCAAAAGAAACGTCAACTTCTCAACTGTGGAAGCAGGATTACTGTCATGTGTGTGTCATTAGTGTTTGTCTAATTCAACACACACGTGTGCATGTGTGTGTTGTAATGTTCCTCTGTGTCTTCTTGTTGCAGTCAGATGACGATGGTGGGGAAAACCTCCTGGAAAACCCAAACTCTCTGTCTCTGGAATTTGTGGATGATCCCAACTTTAAAAATAAAGTCAATTATTCATACACAGCTGTACAGATTCCCACGGACATCTACAAAGGCTGTGAGTACAAACATGCACACGCAGCACACAAACTCTACTGTAAACTGTAAAAATGATTCTTCAGTCGCTCTGAAGAGATTTTAAATGTAACGGTGTATTTTTTTAATCTTACTTAGTTTTACACACTCATGTTGGCATCTGTCTGGCTTCAGATCAGGTGTGTAGAGCTGTGCTGTGCACACACAAACCTCTGGAGAAGCACTGATCTGAATCAACTGCTTTTATTCAAGCTGAAAGTGTTATTTGAAAGGATTTAATCTGACTATTTGATTAGATCACTCTAGGGGGCAGTGGTGGTCTACTGGTTAGTGAGTCGGGCTTGTAATCAGTATGTTGCTGGTTTGATTCCAGCGCCGGCAGGTCACAACTGAAGTGCCCTTGAGCAAGACACCAAACCCCCGATTGCTCCCCGGGTGCTGCAGTGATAGCTGCCCACTGCTCCAGCTTCACTTTTACCAGTGTGTAATAATCAAGCTGTGTTCATGAGTGTGAGTGTCATTTAGTTTTGTTTGGACGTTTAAACAAACCTTCTCATGAGAGTTATTACTGTAGTGTTTCCACCTGTTATTTTGAGTTCTCTGGAAATCTGTGATTTCTGTGTTTGGTGTGTCTGTGGAGGTCTGTACAGCTGAATCTTGGGCTGCTTCTTTAAACCTCTGATAACATCTCTCAGAGAGCCAGATTCACTCCAAACACCAGACAGATGTGTTATTAAAGAAAGCACAAAACATGCTAATAATAGACATTTTTAAACTACATTTCTGTGATATTCTAAGAAAACATGCGTGATGCCTGGCCATGTATAATTCGCTGCCACAGACAGTGGTGTGTGGTTGCCATGGCATTGCCATGCAGTAGTTAAGATATTCTATGCAGTTGCTAAGGTGTTTTATGTGGTTGCTAGGGCATTGCTACGTTGTTTTTAACTTGTTCAGAGTGTTTTTATCACTGGTTGCTAGGGAATTCTGTGTGGTTTGAGGTCACCATTTCTTACCTGTCTGTGGTGGTTTAATCTCCCGTTTCTCTCTGTGTTCTGAGTCTTTAAATAGTTTGGCCTGCAACTCTTGAGCGTGTGTTGTATTCAGTGTGGGGTTTAACAAGCTCGTGTTGTGTAGCTCTCATGTAAGCAGACCAGTGAGATGGAGAAGACCCGAACAGAAACTCTCATAATAGCAGCTGCTGCGACTGTGTTTTTTATGATTGTGTTCTTTTCCAGGCTGTAAATGTGTCAGTGTTTGTGTAAGCTCAGCTTTGGTGGCTCTGTCAGGCCTGCTTGAGCGCTTATTGAGTTGGAGAACGTTTCCACACTCGCCTGTAATGAAGCGTTTTATGATTCATTATCCCAGCACTGAATTCTGCTGCCAAGTCTGCAAACTTTCTAATTAGCGCAGGTCACAGTGTTCAGCTGATTACTGGAGGCTGTTAGAAACGGACACTGTGAGATGTGTGAGGTGGGCTGCTGATACTCAGAGGAAGATGATGGTGTTAAGAGACACATAAAAACAAGCACACAGATACAGACTGTCTGCAAATGAGGATCCACTGACCCTTCAAACCCAGAGGCAGATTGTGTTGCTCTTTCATAGCTGTGTTTCATCTCAGATGTTTCTCCAAAGTTCTTTAGAAGAACTAAATATAGAGACAAAACAGAATATTGTTGTAATAGAAGGTCAAAGCTGTAATGTTAATGTGAATACATTTTAAGGGAAATGTTTGTGTTCATATTGAAAGGCTTTACAGGCTTTTCATTGAAGACACTGATATCTGAGCACAGTTTGAGACATTGTTTGAGATATCTTCAGAAACTCTAGAGGAGACACTGTTGAGATTACTAGGGGATTTTTGAGTTGAGAATGTTACAATTTTATATGCATTTCAAGTTAAAACACTTTTTTATTGGTCAGTCCTCTCCTCCAATCACACGTCCACCAGTGACGGTAATTATCATACCGTCAGATGACAGAAAAACTTCTGCTTTAGCCCTGACGCATGTGCTAATACAGATCATGTCAGTTTGTTATTATTCTCAGCAACTCTAAATCCCCGCGGTAGGAGAACGTCTTCGTCCCAGCTTCTGTTTTTCTGGCCTCTATTGTTGCTGAGGATAATGATGGAAATGGGGTTATTAGAGTAGAATTGAAAGATTAATTGTGTGTGTGGATGAAGGATGAGGAAAAGCAGCTTTTATTTGTCAGAATGACGGGATTAGCACTTCCTGTGGACACGGACCGTCTGTCCTGTCAAACTGACACTGAGTGAAGGTTTGTTGCTCTGTGTCGTATGTTTCTTCTGGATGTTCACATACAGTTTTACAGTTTACTGTAAGTGATTATGAATGCATCATAAAAGTTAGAGAATACCTTCAAGTTATATACAGTACAGAGACCCATATATAGAAAGCACCGAAAACGTGATCTAAAATGTTATATTGCATATGTATTTAATTTCTTGATAGGTTGGTGACCAAAACTCAAGTCTAGCATTCAAAGAATGTTGCTCATCATTTCATTCTCTCTTCTTCTGCTGAAAGCCTGATATAACCAAACTCCCTTTGAGATGTGACTCTACAATTAGAAGAGGGAATTATATAAACAGTAGATTTGAGGCTGTTTCTCCTCAGGCTCTCTGTGCTCAGTGAAGGGGCACTATCAGCCCTCAGCACACTAATTAAAAACACAGTCAACGCCTGCCTTCATCAGCACTCACAAATTATATTTCTGCTGTTTATTGGTTACAGTATCATTTTAATTAAAGATTTTTTTCCTTTCATTTTCTGGCGACAATTCCTGGGCCCTGCCCTTCACAAGCAGCCCTTTATTCCTGGCGATTTTGCGATCGCCTTTAAAAGAAAGAGGAAAATGAATTTGATATGCAGTCAAAAATGAAGTTAGCTTTAGTTAACAAAAAGATGATTTGACTTTTGTATTATCGTTTTAATTTCCAGTGATTTAAGTGTTTAAAAGAAACTACTTTGATTCAAACAATGTAGCTCATTTTGATTTTTTAAACCAAAATGTGTCTGAAAAGAAGCAAAACACTCAGAACTTTTTGAATGAATCCCATTTTACTTACTTTATACTGAATATTAAAGTATTACAGTGGCTGTGAAAATGTAGTTGTAGTGAATTAAACCAGTTTGCCAGTATTAATACATGTCATAGAATGATATCTTGGTAAATCACATCAGAGAATATATAATGAAGTAATCCTCTCATTTTAATAATGACACAATTATTTTAGATTCAAAGTTTGTGAAATCTTTCTTCAGACATTTTGAAACATGATATATGACATGTTTTTAACATCCTTTGATTTGGTATGACTGATCTTAGAACAGATACATGTAAGTGTTGTTGGTGGATGTGTGTGAATGATGTTTTTCTCATCTGTTTTCATTGCTGTTGGATGATGTGATGCCTCTCGGGTTTGTACTAAAGAGCAGAGGGTCCGTGTTTGCTGTGTGTGTGGACTGCAGCGTGTGTTCTGTCATGTCAGTGTGTTTGTTATGACGTATGTTGCTGACACTGATGTGTCTCCTGTAGTCGGTCTGAATGTGAGCTTGTACTTTAGTTTCATGGTGCAGGACAGAAGAGGCTGAGGGAGCTGGTTTCATTTAAATACTTACACACACATTTTATGCTTTACGTTGACAGGTGGCAGCTCATCATGAAAAATGTTGTATGAACGTTATTGAAAACACAAGACATTTGTGATGAATTTAGAAATTTAAGAAGAATTATGAGAGCTATCAGCTCCACTAAATGCTTTAGGCTTTTGGCCAGTTCATGTTACCGCTTCAAACAGGAAGTTGTTCAAAAGCACTTTCTAAAGACATACTAAAGCTGCCTCACCACCAAAAATCCTTGTACAGAATGACAAATGTTATATATTATTGTCAAATAATCCTGAAGTGATAGTTTGATATACAGAATGTATAGTAAATGTTTATTCTGTACATACTCAGATGTGAAATTACTCAGTTTGAAGCAGTTATTATAGAATGAGGCATGTGTATCATCTTTGAGTGCACACTTCATATAAACACAGATTTGTATATGTTCAAAATATCTGGACTTTTCTCCATCACTGAACCAGCACACAGACTCCTGCAGACGCTCTTTCTGTGACTCATAAGAGATATACGGCCTGATATAAAGCCCTGCTGGCCCACAGCACACATCATAAATCTGCCTCATAACACGGGCTGCTCATCATTTGGCTGTTCGCTCCAGAACGGTCCAAACGTTTAGCCCAGACTGCAGCTCTTAAAGGTGTCCGAGGATTCTGCTGATGGATTAGCTTTTAAACTCACACACGCACACACACACACGCTTGTTTTGAAGGATGAGCTCCACGCAGCCACCCACAAATTTCTTCTGGAAGGATATTTTTCTTTTTATCAACTGTCCGGGAAAAGTCGTGATGCATGCTGGGCAAATAAATCAGCCGGGCCTTTGTTTGGCCCCGTTTTGTTATCTGTCCAGTCCTCGTATTTTAGTGTAAACGACCTGCCTGTGTGTGTGTGTGTCCAGACGTCATTGAATCTGCATACCCCCCTGTGTGTGACCGATAATGGTGTTAAATGCGTCCAGGCGTCTGTCATTTTACCCTTGACTCAAAGACACACTCACACACGCACTTAAACACCAGACGCTTACGTGGAGGGGTAAAACACAAAACTTTATCCACGCCAGACCTATTATAGATTCCAGAATGTCATGTCAGCGTATAATCAAAGTCTTTGTGTGCTGTATAACACTCCCATCAGCAGCCTTTAGCGGCCGTACGCCTGTCAGATCTTGACTTTGTTAATGTGGGTGTTGCTGTAAATGGGATATTTTGGTGATCTTACGTCTCACTTGACGCCTTTGCCTCAAACAAGTGGACTGTACAGCTGTCACTTGTAACCTAGCCGACACACCCACAGACCGTCAGTCAGAAATGGTTTTCGCAAAACATTAGGCTGTAAATGTGATTGGCTAGCCTGGTGCAAATTCACTGTGCTGATTAAAATGAAAGTCCCTCCCACATGAAATATCAGATCATGTGATATAAACAAGTGTACAATTATAAACTGATTTTTTAAATTGATAACAATTTTTAACATTTTAAACTGTAAATTAAAAAACAAATTAATTTTAAACACATTTGGAACTGAATTTTGTTGTAGTAAATGCTATTAATTTAAGGCAGTTAAAATGTTACCTAAAAAGTGTTGTTTTTGTTTAGTAGTTTAATTATTTAGGGATTCATTAAGGCATGAAAATTGTTCTGTTCAATCATGCTCGGATGTTTCTGCTGATTCTGTGGGCAGTTCTGTTGTTCTGTGTGTTTGTGAATGTTTGAGTATTCTGAGGTTAACCTCACATTTGCTGTCAGTCTCATAGATACTGTTTCTCATTTGAAGAGCTGTCAGCAGACGCGGGCCGGGCCTGATTGAAAATCAGGGGCTAAATGTATAATGATTGTTTATTTAGTGCTGGTGTGGGCAAGAACTCTGAAGTGACTGAAACACTTTCGGTGGTTTATCTGAGTCACCAGCAGCATTAAATCAGAACAACTTCTGTCTCACTTTCCATTTCATCTGTTCTGCACTAATCAGCTGCCCATTACACACCTGACTGAACCTGTGTGTGTGTGTGTGCGTGTGTGTGTGCGTGCGTGTGTGTGTGTGCATGCGTGTGTGTGTGTTTGGTTATTAAATATTATCAAGCTGCTGGAAACTGGGACTAATGAGAGTTGTAGGTGTGAAGGAGAGTTTAGACAGACAGTATTTACTGATTGAAGCCGATTGGCTGGCAGGGACAGGTGTCATACAGGTGGGAGTCAGATGATGGTGGCAGAAGCACCACATGAGGCTGGTGAAGATTCAGAGATGATCTGAGAGATGATCTGACAGTTAGAGAAGCAGAACACAGTTGCAGACAGACAGTACAACACACACGTGTTACACTCGCTCTCTAACTGCATAAGACAGAGGAGGAGTATGCTAGCAGCTGTCAATCAAATAACAATAATAAAAACTAACTAAATGATCTCAGTGTTCACAGAACCCCTACATAACATCTCCTTCATCTGCTGTGTTTTTGAAAGCAGCATATGATATGTCATAATATCCCATAATCCTTAAAACATAATTTCAACAATGTATTACATATTTGCTTGGTTATGTGTACAGCTCACTTGAGATTAACATGATGTTGGAACTCAGTGTTCTCGGGAGGTTTCTTCATACAGAACACCTGTCTGTAGCTTTCACACACAATCTGTGTTTCACGTGTTGTCCTGCTGAATAATCCTGTGGTTATGAGCTTTATTATGACCTCAAATCAGAACTGGAGCTCTGTGTGTTTGTAGTCCAAAAACAGGTTTTATTTATGATGATATTTATGATGTCATTTCCTGTTTAGTGTTTAATGCTGTACCACCTACAACAAATACTGTCAATAGCAAATTACACTTTATTGGTTGTACTAAATGAAAGGCTTGTGGCTGTTAAGTTCTATTGCTCCGTCCTCACAGTGACTTCATCACGACCTTCTTCAAGATCACAGCCGATGTCTGAACGTTCTCCTGAGACGCTGCGTCCGACCGCTTTAAACAGTCACGAGTGTTTGAGTGAATATTTTCATATTTATGGCTTCCTGACGCATGTCTCTCTTCAGCTCTTATCAGAGATATCTGTTGTTTACTGTGTGTGGATATGAGAACAGCTGTTTGAAGAGCGTTTTCTCCTTAGCATGTGTTAGCATCACATTAACCTTTATTGTCTGTTTATAATCTGCAGTGGTTTCCTTCACTGCAGCAGTAAGAGAGGAGAAATGATACATACACATGTGCGCAGACCGTTTGGAAAGAGTCAGTGTTGTTTGATGTTCTTTTGTGAGCCACCCGTCACAATAACCAGCTTTATAGAGTGACAGGAAATGTTTCATTGCTGCTGATAGAATTGTGGTTTGTGACATCCGCAGTGTTTCAGGTTTTGGTGTTTGGATTGTGTCCACAGCTCCCACCATCCTGAATGAACTGAACTGGACTCAAGCTCTGGAGAGGGTTTTCATTGAGAACACTCGTGAGGATCCGTCCCTGCGCTGGCAGGTGTTCGGGAGCACCACCGGAGTCACCAGATTTTACCCAGGTGAGGCCGCACACCGGGACTCCTCTCAACTTATGTTTTCATGAGATCTTCTGAGAAATCTTCCCTCTTCTCTGGAAAATCTCACACGCCTCTGAGAAATCATTAATGATGAGTGTAAAGGTGCACAAGTAAATTTGTGTACTGTAAAGAAGTTTTAAATGTAAAGAAATGTATAGTGCTCATGTAGGTACAGTAACTGCACATTTAGGTGTTAGGAAACAAAACGTTTTAAAATCTCACATTGCATTGCGTTAGCAGCACAAGGGTTGTGGGTTCGATCCCAGGGAACACAAGTACTGATAAAAATTTACACTTTGAATTCACTGTAAGTCGCTTTGGATAAAAGCGTCTGCCAAATGAGTAAATGTAAATGTTTGATGACAGAAAATACACACTTATGAAGGTAAAAACGCAAATATTGTTTAATAATAATTGTTTATTTGTTTTTAACTATGAGATGTGCTCACTTTTGTAAGTTTATTTTATGTGTGTTGTAAATTTGAACACTAAAAACACAGTTCATTTCTGCCAGCAGCATGTATGTCTGTACTGTACAGTATCTGTCCAGAATTGTGTGAGTCACACGTGTTGTGTTGTAATCTTCTCTCCAGCTACTCCGTGGAGAGCACCCAACAAAATTGACCTGTATGATGTGAGGAGACGGCCGTGGTGAGTACCGCCACTCTCACACTCATCCAGAGGAGGAAAGGCTCCATTTACTCTGACTTTGATCTCATTGTTTTCTCACAGTCCCCTCATAGCCTCTCCTGTAAAGTGCAGGCAAGCGTGTGAAGTTGAAATGAAGTCGGGCTGCTGCGGGTTACGGTACCGCCCGGACCGCTGCGTCAATGCGTGTCCGGTGCCGCAGTCAGTCTGGTTCTGTGCGTTTGCCTCGGATTGGTTTGGATGTCTGTAAAGGAGGTCTTTTTAGTACAAACAAGATAAAAAATTACCTTTAAAAGTCATTTTTTGGACATTTATTCTGGTAGACTCAGATTCCATATGGCTACCCACCCTATATAGTGTGCAGTATCATAATGTGCCTCCAGTAAACACATTTTCTGTTGGATTTTGAGTGTGCAGAAGTGAAGCTGTTGAGATGGAAAACAGCATGTGATCAGGAGTTTGAGTGTTAGCCATGTTTCTCTGAGCAGACGAGTGCTAGCAAAGCGCTAATGACTCTTTTCTTTGACAGAGTAATTAAGTTCACACTCATGTCTGTAGTGAAGGAATCCCCAATACACCTGTAAAAGCATTTAACCTAAAGAAGAACACGAGCACGCTGACTGTTAGCTTGTTCAGCTGACAGAGTGCTAACAGTGCTGATGAGCCAGAGCGAGTGGTACACGAGCTTGTGTTGATGCAACATCTTCTGCACACTTAATGAGTTTCTATAATGCTCTGCATGTGGTGGGATGGAAGTGTGACATCAAATATAAGGGCAGGAATGATGAATTGGGTCAGAACACAATGTCAGCCGGCAGGCTGCTTCATTTCACTTGTTTCTATAGAGGGTTGTTGCTACTATACAGCATATGAAAGTGCAGTAAAATAATAAAACTAAAACTGGCCTTTTTGTATTATTTTGTCTCTTCTCTAATTAAAATGTTTTCTAACAATAATGTGGGTTTGTAGGTTTTTCCTGTGCCCTCTTAGGTTTTTTGTAATATCTCTCTTAAGCTAATTCCTTAATGACATCATCCAACAGGAAGTGACATCATTTTGTAGAGGGAAAACAATAGACAAAACAAACATGAGTGAGTGTTAGCAATGGATTTAATGAATTCTGTGATGTTTCGTGTTTCATTCGTATCTGTTTGATAAATTGACAGCAATCTGTTTGGTAATATCAAAAAATAGTTTTTATGTTTGATTGACACCTTTATTTGAACTGTCAGTACTGTATTTTTTTTATCCTGTTTGTTTGATTACTGTCATGTAAACAATCACTATTATAGAAATACTTGGATATAAACATTTATTAAGTTGCAGAATAAGAAACTGACACTGTATAGTAGCAATGACCCAGCTGTATATCTTTAGTATAGATGTTTGCTCAGTGTTAGTCTGTGCGTGTTTGCACAAGCGCGTGTCACACTGGTGGTCCGGCCTGAAGTCCCGCCGCTGCTCTTTAACCCCCAACACCTTGTGAGAGTCATTTCTGAGACTGTTGCTTAGCAACCTGTGGCATGCTCCTCTGACTGGCAGGGTGGGGCGGTGGGGGGGTCAGGATGTGTCAGGTCAGGTTTGTGTCATTATCACCCAACACACTGTCCCAGTGTATTACACTCTCCACATGACTTCACTAGCTCCAGCAGAAACTGTTGCTCGTGTTTACAGAAGCAATGCAGAAAGTTTTTATTTAATTGTAAACAGATTGTGGCTGCTGATATGACACGAAACCTCTCATCTTGATGCTGGGTTTGCATTAACAATTTAATCAGTTTTGAGAGCATACAGCTGATTTTAAGTTTTACTGTCATGCAATTGAATGCTGTACAATACATTCATAAAGAATTATATATATTGTTTATACTTTATAGAAGGCGTGAAGTACTATTTATTATAATTAATTTTATGTGAGGTTTTTGTGTAGAATCTAAACACTAGATCACTTAATCTTGGTAGATTTGTATGGGTCTCTTGTGGGTTTCATCCAGGTTTA
>JAZGTK010015659.1:0-13103 GCA_036877625.1 Ambastaia sidthimunki
ACTTGCCCTGGCAACAGAGGCGGCATGTTGTGGGCAAAACACGGAGGCACTCAGAGCCATCAGCCCACCTGTTGAGACAAAACACAACAAAAAGAACCAAAATCATAACAAGAGCCAATCATAACAACAAAGAACAGATGCTAAAACTTAAAATGATCAAAAATGCTACAAAGAAATAAAAAAAGAACTGTACCTTTTGTGAAATAAAAGTCCCAGAATTCCAGAGAAAATAACATGGTTATCAGTACATTTCATGGAAATCAAACCCACAACCTTTGCGCTGCTAATGCAATGTTCTACCAACTGAACTACAGCAGGACAACCTTATCAAAAAAGATATTCCTAAAATTTCTGTATCTAGAAGTCAAGCTCACTTTTTGATGATCACTGAATACTTCCTTTATGGCTGCAGGAGAACCTGACACCATGACACATAAGGTTGTGCTCTTTTGGTTGAGACACCACACCCTGCTCAATATAACCAACCTCAGGCTCCCCATACCTCTGCTCAGACTCAGGTGTGTTGTGTAGTGAGAGCTAAAAGGGCTATTGAAAAACCCTTTAAAAAAAACAAATAGATTACCTCATTCTACCTCACAACACAACTGTTCTGCACAGGAAGTACCTCATCAGTCATCAGGGTGGTGGTATTTTATTTGACCTCACTTTCAGCAAATACGGTAGCGGACATCAGTCTGGGGGCTCCAGGCATTGCCACAGGCAACACCAACTGAGAAAGGAAGGGCATAGAGAAAAACATGAAACATTAAACTTACATGAGAAATAAAAACCTTAGAGAGAAGGCGGATGTATTTGTAGCCATACATTCTAGCATATAACTAAAAAATGAAGTATGTTTATTTTCAGAACCCAGAAAGTGGTAAATCCCAAAGTTTTAATGCAAGACAAAATTAGTTGCTGTGTTTTTAAGGCAAAAGTATAAATTTTCTTATAATGCATATCTTTGTCAGAAGAGTACCTTGCTAGTAATACCATGTCTAACGCAATTTACGAGGTAATGGCAACAGCCCAGAAATATTTGGGACACGCCCTTTGTGTATAAATGCTGTTAAACGTTAACGCACTGTTAGCTTAGCAAGATCACCTCTATGCGCTTATAACTCCGTTAATGCATTTTATCAGTTTGGCTGGATTGTATAATTATCAAAATGCAACGCTAATGTCACAAAATACTAACTGAATTAATGACATTAAAAAGGTTTATTCACCTTCGCGAGTTTGACATGAGTTTCTTGAGTGACGCTGTTACGGCGAGTCTATGTGGACAAATGTCTCAAAATACCGAAACGAGCTTTAAAACGAAACGACGGGCCTTGTTACAAATAGGGCCTTTACTTATTAAATTACCACAGAGAACTTTCATGAATTTATTATTTGTTTTATTCATTTATGGTTTGTGTTAATATAAAAACAACAGATCATTATAACACAAACAAGCAATTGAATAGCTTAATCTAGATAAAACGAATGATAATATGATTACAGGGAAATGCATCACCTTATGATTTAAACATTTAGTACAAAAATTTAGACATTTTAAACATTTCCTTTACCATGGATAAAAATCACAACAATAGAGAGATCAAGCAAACAGTTAATAAATAACTGGAGGGGGCACGATCTCAACATCTTTTGGAGTGAGTGGAGATAGAAGAACAATCCCAAACTTCTCTCTCAATATCTCTGTGATTTCTTCATCTGAAAGATCTGCCCTGGTTTTTGTAGTGTGTTGTTCGTCCTTTGAGGCCAGGCTGGTTACGATCAATTTGCGGCCCATGATTGTGATTCTTCCACTGGGCTGGAGGAGCGAACAGAGGGACTTGCAGAAGAAAACGGAACTAGGAGAACTCTGATGGTAGTCACACATGGCTTTGAAATCATCTCTTTCACGGGGCTCCAGGGTGAACTTGTACAGTTCCTTCCAACACTGGCTGCCCGGTACCTCCGTCTCAGAGTTCATCTCCATGAAAATAAAGTCTCCCTGAGATCTCAGGCGATACACCCCATGGCTCTGCACCTGGGCACTATCTGTCTCAAGAGACATGGGGAGCAGGAATCCTGAACCAAAGCCCACATCACAAAGCCACCTGTGGCCGTCCAGCTTCACCATCATGATAAAATGGTCAAATGGAGGTCCGTAAACACCGGTGAACCGATTCCTCACCTGCGCGGATAGTATAGTCACGTCAAAACCCAACTGAGACAGAAGCCAAGAAAAGAGCCCGTTATTCTCAAAGCAGAACCCTCCACGCCGCTTGGACACGATTTTGTCATAAAGAAGCGGTAATTCAAGCTTGACTCGGTCTCCGGTATGAATCGTGAGGTTCTCAAAGGGAACCGTAAATAAGTGATTGAGGTGAACATAACGCAACGTGTCCAGCGTCGGAGGACATGGATCCGTACAGCCGATACGTGCCAAATACTTTTGAACATCCATCATTTTATTAAGATCGCTGATAGCTTTGACAAAAACCCTCTAATCGAAAACGTGCAAAGCGCGAATAGATGCAGTCAATATAAAAAGAAAAGGCTTAAATGTCAACAACCTTTCTAGTATTCAAACTTCCACTTTCGGCTTAATGGTACTAGTACAGTACTAGTTCTCGGAAGTACAAAGGTCGCGCTCACTAAACTTACTCGTGACATCACGCCTTCACATAAACCAACCTTAACTGATTGCAATGTCTTTAGTTAACGATTACAACTATATTGAAGTTAATATGCACTGTAAATATAGTCTGAGATATTGACATATCTTCTGTTTACTTCTGTAAAACCCAGCCTTTAGGCAACGCCCTCTTTGTTGACGTTGACCAATCAGATCTCGCGGCTCTGGTTGCGTTCTAGCAACAGTCCGTTGCTATGAAAAACAGAGATGCGAGTCGCGTTTCCTCGTTTGATATCAATTTAGTGCGAGTTTCGCCTTTTATTTATATTTTCATTTGTATCGTTTTAATTAAAGAGGGATTTATATCATAATATCGAATTATAACCGTATTTAAATTGATCTTAAAGTGGTAAGTGATGCTATGTGTTTAAATTAACATGTTATATAATTGACCTTGACTAATTTAATCTACAAGTTTTCAACCTTTCTTTTTGTTCTTTTATATTCTTCTTGTCATCGGTTTATAACAGACTACAGTGATGCCCCCCCCTGAAACAATGTACTGCTCGCAGCAGATCAACATTCCCCAAGAGCTGCCTAATATTTTAAAGCAGTTTACTAAAGCTGCAATTAGGACACAGCCGCATGATGTTCTTCAATGGGCTGCTGCGTAAGTGTGGCGCTTCATTTCTTCATATATAGACAACTGCTTTCTGTAAAAGAATACTATGCCTATATAAAGTATGCCTGATAATGCAAAGCATATATCAAATATGTAGCATATATAATACATATATAATGTATGTCTTATAATGCATAGAAAATTTACCTACTTAACTTTGTAGTCTTAGCTTATCCATGCAAAATAATAAATGCTTACTCATTTGTTAGTATTTGTAAACAGATAAATGTAAATGGAACTTATAATACAATAAAACAAAATCAAGCCATTTCTTCTTCAGCTATTTCTCAGCCCTGTCAAAAGGTGAGGCTCTTCCAGTTAAGGAGAGGCTGGAAATGCCAGTGGCAACACAGAAAACAGACACAGGACTTACCCCAAACCTTCTGAAAAACCTTCATCAACAGGTGTGATCCACTCACCACTGTAACCTATAAGTCACATTACATAGTCAACACTGGAATGATTTCATCTCTGTAACATTTTGGAGTAGAAAAATAACAGTAATATAATTACAAAGCTAAGACATTTATTTTATTATACAAAGTAAAAGTGTGTTTGTTTGTTTTACTTTAAAGTGGCTTAAAACAAAGAAGCAGGTCTCTTGTATATTTATCTGTTGCACTGTAAACATTTTGATAAGTTTATTTTTTGTAGATCACACCCAGAGATTTCATTGCTAAAGAGGAACTTGTTAGGAAGTGGAAAGACCTGCATTTGCCTGTTGAACAGCTGGACACAGTCCTTGCTCTTGGTAGCTTCAGTGAAAATATCAACTGGATGCAGTTTTTTGCATTGGGGTGCAGCGCTTTGGGTGGGGTGAGTAGTCTTATTATCTACCAAAGAAATGCGGTTCATTCATAATCTTGGTGGTGTTGCTTTATTTTCACAGAAGTCAGAGGTAATTCTACTGAGTGCCTCTTGGTGGCAGCGTTGCATTTAAAATCTTTGTGTTGTTTTACCTTTATGAGTTTCACAAAGGACTAATGAAACAGAAAGAGGGCGCAATAATCATAATTCTTTCAGCTAAATGGAGAAAGTGTAAGCTTAAAAAACCCACAGTACCTCTGTTCCCACAGACCATCACGAGTGCTCTAAAACACGCATGTGAGATTCTCACTGAGGAACCTGAGGGAGATGCAGCCCAGATTCCATTCACCACATTCCAAAGTCTGTACACGTACCTGGCCCATCTGGATGGAGAAATTCCCAATGAACAGACTGAAAGCTTATTGAACAGCATACAGGAGAATGCGTGAGTGTACACACGCATGTATCCGCGCGCGCACACACACACACACACACACACACACTCATGTTTTTGCTATTTTAGATAATTTTTTATGATTAATATACTGTATTCTTTATTGGGACCTAAAATGTCTGCGCTAGGTCACAATCTGCTGGTTTTACTATACTTGAGGGGACATTAGGTCCCCATAATGTAGTGAATACCACACACACACGTTTGCACAGCTATCTTTGTGAGGACCTTTTTAATTGACAAAGTCAGTCATTAACAATACAATCTCTAGCCCCTTACCCGCACCTTAACCATCCCAACTAAGGGCCTAAACCTTATTCTAAACATAACCTTAATCTAATTCTAATCTTAACCCTTAAACCAAAACATAACCCTTAAACAGCCCTTTAAAGGGATGTCAGAAAGTGAGATACGGCCAAAATGTCCTCACGTTACTTTCCTTGTCCTTACTATGATGGTCTGTCTGGTCACACTGGTCCTTACAAAGATAGATGTACAAGTGTGTGGACACACACATACACACAAAAGCACATTTATTTTCTCACCAATTTCTACAAAGGACAAAGCATGCTAAGAAACAAGATGAGCAACAAAATAGCCTTGATTTAATGAACTAAATACACATTTCAGCTTCCTGTTTTGTTTTTGTAGCTACAAAGGTCCTTTAGGAGAAAACGATAAAGAATAAAATTAATTGCTTTGACATTGTAGCTAGGGGCACTTTCATGCCTTGTTATTACAATTTGCACCTGTGAAATTACAAAGCCTTCTGTTTCTGTCCCTCATTTGTTGCAACAAAAACAGCTCTACTTAAACTACCCGAAAAACCGATTGAAAATGTGCATGACTTTAAACATCACATAAAGCCACAAGGTTAAACAGAATTAAAATACAGCTAGAGCAAAAAAAGTGCTCTAGCTGCTTATAATAAGATATAATTAAAAAAAAGTTGCTTATAATAAGAAGCTGTACGACTGCTGAAACATTATCCAGAAATTAGCTCTACATTTGTAAGCATTTAGATTCTATGAGTGGTTTTGTTATTATGCGATTGGATTTGGTTGTCAATACTTTACAACCCACCAACACAGTTTTTGTTTTCAAAAACGTGCACTACAAAACCTTTTTTTACATTTTCAGGACCCCAAATTACAATGCTAACAACTGATAACTGGAACAACACGCAAAAATATCTGACAAGTTCTAGTGTAGAAGATCAGGTTAATGTCAAAAACTGATCACATGAAATTTATATATCAATGTTTTTTTCCTTTAGAGAACTACAAGGAGGAATGGTGCAACCTTCAAATTTTACAGGCCCCTGCAGCACTGAGGAGTCTAAGTAGAGTCCAGAACAGATGGTTCTTATATGCTGACACAAGGGTTCTTGTTGATTCCTGCAGCGCTACAGTACGTGCTAGAACTCCAGAGTATAAAACACTGTATATTGATCCTAGTCAATGTGTTCTGTGTATTTTGTCCCGTATATTTCCTGTGTATTGTGATGTGATAGAACCTCAATAAATCCTCAAAACCTGGAATCTAGGTGGTCTGTATGATCTGTAGAGCCCAGGTAGACTTTTAGGCGCTTATGTGTGTTTGAGCTTATATTGCTTGTATTTGATTTTCTATTCCTGCTACCTGTCTGTTTTCCTAACAAAGCCACTAACCACTGGAGTTTCATGTGCTTCAACAAAGAATGTTACCACTGTATTAATTCAATTTTGCTTCCCATGTCTTAACTAGTAAAGACACACACACTGCTTACATTAAAAACAAAGACAGAAACTGGATCACATAATGTTGTGTAGCACACGTTTTTGGAGAGGCAGTGGCAAACAGACAACAGTCGCTCATTTAGTCTGATTAATAACCATTTAGAAGTCTAATCTAATTTACAATCAAACAAGGATACTCTGCTATCACAGACCAGTTTAATGAAGGTCATTCTCTCTATTTTCTATAGCTAGTTGTCTCTGTAATTAACTGATTGACCCTTTAGCAATCAAGCTAATTTTAGACAAACAGCTCTTCCTAAAAATAACAACAAACTCCCATCAGTGAGATTTTGTTTATGCAAGCATTACACAGTCTTCATCTAAAATCGTTTCAAATTAGTAACAGATTGTGGGATGATTCACACACATTACCCCAGGACACCCAGCTAACAGGGAACATTTTCAGAGCATTGGCTAATGTTCTCTAAAGGTTCTCAATATTATAAATATAATATATATTATAATATCAATATATAAGTTCTTGTAGTAACATTAGTAGAGTGTTTATTAACGTTACAAATCATATAGCAAAAATATTATTCTAAAGTTATTAGTGGAACATTTTAAAAGTTACAGAATTTAAAAAAAGTGTTAAGTGTAAACATTACAAAGTATAAAAAACTGTAGATTTTGAACATACTCTAAAATTTTAAAAATAACATTTTTGTTCTTTAATGAAAAATGCTAGGGAAACTACCTGAAATTCCTACAACCTATAATTGTTAGCTAGGCAGTTACTGTTAAAGCTGCCACATATGCACTTTCAAATGATCAACATACAGCAGGATCCCAGATTTCCCAGATCACTTTTTTCCTGTGTGGAGCGCCCCCCACTTTTGATCAGCTCCCTGGGGATTTATTCCCAGAGTGCTAATGTAATCGTCCAAGCCAAAGCAGCCAAAGATCTGCATGGTTTCACAACGATTTTTCACAGGGCGATTCTTTCCAGAAACATGTCTCGTCACATCCTGATAGCAATCACTGTTCAAAATATCAATCAAAATATATTCATATCTTCTGTGCAAGGCACAGAACCATAAAATGTTTGTCCAATCATTGTATTGTGTCCAAAATGGCCTACCTTACATTTAAGCTCTCACTAACACCTTTTCTAATGAGGCTGATATTCTGTCTTTACAGGCAGTAAATTGACAGTCATGCCAGTTATGTAACGAATGACTCATTTTTGGCAGCACAAAAGCGTTGACTTGTTTTCCAAAACAGCAGCGCTTCCTCGACGACAGACATTTAATGGCCGAACACAAGCACACTAAATGGTGTAAACTGTATGTTTTCTGTATGTAGAATTACAGCTGAAAATGAAGGGGATGGAGCCCAAGTTTCCCGCTGTTCAGGGCTAAACGACACACTAATTGGTCAAAGCAATTATGGCACTTATCTTAGAACCCCAAGGAAAATAAAAGTATTAGGACTGTGGATATAACCTGAGCTTGTAACAGAGAACACACACTTACCATAATGTGTGACAGAATGTGTTGTACTCATTGTACACGAGTTGGAGATTTCATATGAATTTGTATAATGTGAGTCTTACAGAAAATATACCTAAACTGCTCCCCCTATTTTTACAGCTGTAAAAAATCATTATGAACAATTTCTTCCTATTAATACAGTAAATTGTGTCATGATTTACAGTTTTACAGTGTAAACAAATTCTGTTTAACAGAATAAAACAAATTACAAGAACTGTCTCCTGATGGGTAATACATGTGGAAGTCTTTGAACTTTTCATCTGAATGAACCAATTTAAAATGGACAGAGCAGAAGATAGAAACAGTAAATCACTGATAGACTCTAACAAGTCTAACAAACCAAAATGTAACTATAAAGTCTTTGCGTAGATTAACATGAAGTCATTGCCTGCAGGGGTCATCCGTCACTGAGCAGAGATAAACAAAACTTGTACTTCTCAGAAATGAAGGTTTTTGGTATTTAATTTATAACTGAAAAATAACTCATTTACAGAGCGCTCCGTGATAAATTAAACCGTGTTTAAAGTTTTACACTCTCACTATAGAGCAAAAAAATATAGGAGAACAGACAGGAAGAAAGAGGCGGAGATAGATAGAGAGAGAGAGAGATAGTGTAATCGGATTATGAAGGCAGTTATGCAGCATAAGCGTCTCTTTCTCGTATCTTCTGGGATTGTCCAGATGCATTGAGATTGTTCTGGGATTCAGATGCTGTTTGTTGGGAACGGGACAGTAACCTGAAGTTTTTCCAGGAAAGAAGTTGCGACAGGATCGTTTCGAATCACATGGAATTGCAAATAATGCCGGGAGATTTCAGTTTCCATATGAGTTTCTGGTTGTCTCCGGGAATTTTCACAGGAACACCATTGACATTCACAAACAAAGTATGAAACTCGTTTAAATTTAAATATCATTTTTGCTTATTTGACATGCATGACTGTCACACATCTAAATGCATCCAAAGCGACCGGGAGGATATTGAGCCGCATGACTTTATAGCGCTTCATCCTGCAGGAGTTAAATGGTTCTGATATCAGACAGCAGGGATGGTGAAGGATCATCTCCAAGAAAAGTTAAACCAGTCAAACACACTGGGAGCATTGGGAACCCCGCTCAAATCTGCCCGACTATCGTGGAGGAACCATCTGACCGAGTTTACAGGAACGGTGATGGGGAATATCTCAGTTCTTGCGAGTGGGATGAGTATGATGAAGATGACTTCGAGGAACTGGAGGATTTCTCAGAGGTACCGGACTCCAGGAGTATCACCTCGGATGACTCTTTTTATCCTCCGGACGGGGATTTTGCTGGTTCTGAGAGAAGCCCTTTATCGGAGAGTCCTCGACCGCTGTCATTTTACCAGGCGTGCTGCAACAACAACGCGCTCATGCTCAAACTTATGATCAGACAAGGAGTTACAGAAGAGGAGGTTCACGAAACAGACAAAAACAAGAGAGTGAGTAGCAGTTTAGGTTGTCAGAACGTTCCCCTAACGTTTTTTATTAAGTAACAGAAACGTTACAAATGTTATTTTAAAAGTTCTAGGAACGTTTAAACATCAATATTGCATAAAATGCTCTTTGGAATACGCTAAGATTGGCCCTACAGTATAATGGCATCTACCACTGACTGGCAAAAACAACTATAGTAAATTATGGTCACTGGTGTAACAAACTGTTGGCTATTTTAAGTAAAAGGTACAACATTTAACATGCTGTTTAAATAAAAATAAGGAAACAAGTCAACACAAGCAATTTCATGAGGTTATAATATTACAGTACCTGTATTATACATATCACATGCATAATTAAAACATCCTTTCAGCAACCAAACATAACTACAAAAACAATGACCTGCTTCCTGTTTGTCCCTGAGTGACCAGCAATGCTGTGTCGGTCTGTTAGGATGCTTAAAGATAGGAATGCACAAAACCACAGTGCTTGTCCCTAAAGGTTAACAGAAGAAAGTATTTTACCTTCCGATTACATCACATTTAACAGCAGTATGTAAATGTAACTAATTGTACAAATAACAACTCCAATGTGTAATTAAACAGAAGCAACACGTAACAATCACACAGTAAGTGTAGAAAACAAACGTGTAAAACTGGTGATGTTGTTTATTTGCAGTCTTGGGGAATTATAGTCTGCCAACTCTTGAGCAGGCATTTTATAATGCCCAAGATACCCCAATAAAACTACTCCATTGTTACCTGGTATAATTGTGGCAGTCGCTATAATTGTAAAGTATTTAAATGTGGATTCACGCTGATACAACAACCCAACAATTGTTAAAATGTGTTTTTTGTTGCAAAATTTGGCAACCCAGTTAAACGATCACTTGTCCATGAAGAGTAAGCATCACATTTCAGGTTTGATTCTGTCAGATTGCTGTGACCTCTAAGGTATAAGTTCTGGTTTAATTACAGTACAGATGTTAAAGGTAAAACAGATGTTGTGCAAAATGCTTCCATTTAATGTGCAAATAGCTTCGTGCAAATAAGCAGCAACAGTGTCACACAAACAAGCCTCTTGGCCTCGTTTCTTTACAGCCCAATACTGGTCAGTTCTCACAAAAATGAGGCCCTGAGTGACATCACTTCCTGAAGCTTTAGTCCTTAACAGTTCAATTCCGTTTCTCATGTTCCTCAAGTTCTGATTTAACAGAAGGTATGTAAAAAAAACATAAAATCTATAACAGAATTTGAAGGGAGCTGATTTGACGCCAATTTAAAGATCCTATAATGACTGATAAACAGACAGATTGTTTGAATAGTGACTGTGGCATCTTGAGATCCATTCAAGATCTCTTATCTTCTCATTGCTCTTTTAGCAGGACAGTCCAGGGCAACATGCACAAGATTGTTCCAGCATGTTCTCTGTTCATCTGACACCATCTCTGCATGCTGTAATGCTGTATATACAGTCATTAGCGCATGACTCAGTGTGCATCACACCCCTTCTTGGACCAAATGACACGGCAAAACTTGTAAAAGCTTAGTTATATGTTACCCTGGAGAATTAAGTCATCTTACAACGTGTTATTTTGTAACACAAATGTAGGTTTATAGTTGCATCAATAGAATTTTCCCATCTTTTGAACTTAAAATTAAAGGATCTCTTTCAAGTGAACTGGTAATATTATTGCAGGAAATGCAACATCTGTATTTTTGAGAAGCATGAAAAGCCATCTGCATTTGCCATTATACACACGTGCATGACCTCTAACATCCTGTTTATAATGCAATCAATGTTTATATAGCAGTAATCTACTTACATCTACACACTCATGGCTGGATAACATTTGTTAGGAAACATCTATGCAGTTCACACTAAACCATAATTCCTCTGAGCTGCACCAGATATGAATGACCTGGCAAGAAAAGTAAATTCAGACGGCTTAACTGTCAAGTGTTCGGCAGATACAGGCTTTTTCATTTATAGACGGCTGTGAAGGTAGAACTTCCCAGATGATGAACGTGTCAAGATCGGTTTGCGCTCAGCTTTGATGTAATATCAAGTCGTTGATGGGACGTCTGTGGATAGACGTTACCCGTTGACCTGATTTCTGGCACTCACAACCAGATTGACACGATATTATCAAATCCAGGCCAGCTTGTTTGTGTCACATTTTTGTAGGCCAGCTTCTGTTTTTATAAGGGTTTATTTTACCAGACTGTCTTATTTACAAATGCTGTCATTGTTTATTCTCATCACATAAATGTTTTTGGTGGACTAGAAGACTAGTAGACTCTGGAGTGTGAAGCTGTTATTATTATAAGTGATGTTGTAAGTTAATCCTTTAATACTTATTAGTATTAATATAGTACAGTAGGCACTTAATATAGTACAGTGAGTAAGATTACACACTGCATTCCGTTCCAAATGCGATACGCAAGGTAAGCAGTCCAGTTCTTTTATTAGAAGCATCGTGGATACTGTATCTTCTCTTCAAAGCTGAACTAGAGAACAAATCCTGTTATTCCTCTTTTAGTTAATAGCTCACAGGGCTAATCCTTTCTATTTAAAGAACCAACCAGGCCACAGATTACCACAACATGTGTCTTTATCTATATTAAAACCAAGTCATCCAAAACCATGTCAAATAGGAGTCAAAGTGTCTGGCTTAAATTTAATTTAGGTTACAATGCAACGGTTGTGCATTACAACAAAATGCATGGTGTTCAGTAGTTGAAACTGTACAGTTTTAACCTTAAGAAACCTTAGGAATACCTAATCTAATACCTGCAAAGGCTTTAACCTAGTGCAGTCAGGTTAACCCAGTCATACTAAACAGTATTTTGGGGGAAAACAACTTATGACTTGCTGACATAAAGCTGACTGTGCATATTAAGCTAAGACTTAATTCTTTAACAAAACAATTACACACTTTATCTTTGCAAGACTTCACAACACACAAACAAACACTTTGACCTGACATGCAGCACCTGGAAGTGTCTCTCTTCTATTGTCTATGTGTGTGAACTGAGCATGTCCAGGGTTTATTTTTAATCATTTGCCTCCAGCTGTGTGTCGATGAACACCGTTACTGTTCACACTTAAACAGGGTTGACTGACGACAGAGAGCAACAGCATGTGAGAGACCTGGACAGTAAAATAACACTTGATTGAAATGGTAAAGACACATTAAGATTGCATTTCAAATATGAAATCAAAGACAAGCCAGATTCTCTGTGCAAATTCCTAAATATTTTAAGGCCCTACCAAGATTTTTTCTTTGCAATCACAGCACGTTTGTTTTTTCTCTCCCTGCTCTGAGTTTTGGCTGACTCACTTTATTGCATACATTTGTTTCAAGATAGTTATTGACTTGTAGACCAAATATTTTTCTAGTTATCCTGGACTGTTTGCTATTTTCAGGATCTAATCGAGCCTGTTTTCCCACGTTATACCAACTGACACGTCCACACTAAATTCCTCTTGGCCAGAGTGTAACATTTTTGACAGTAACCCTGTGTGTATGTGTTAACTCTGCAGACTGGACTGACAGTGGCATGTTACCAAGGTTACGTGGATGTGGTGATTGCACTTTCCCAGTGTCCTTACCTGAATGTGAACTGGCAGGACAATGAGGGGAATACAGCCCTCATCACTGCTGCTCAGGCAGGTAAGAACCACTTCCTTACTTTACTATCAAAAAAACAAACAGGCTCAGTTTTATTCAAACCACCAGAATACATTTTCAAACATTAGACATTTCAAACATGGTCTGCTTGATAAACAAAGTCATTCAATTCATT
>JAZGTK010015660.1:0-13102 GCA_036877625.1 Ambastaia sidthimunki
GGAACATGTCTTGCAGAGTTTAGCTCCAACCCTAATCAAACATACCTAAACCAGCTAATCAAGGTCTTACTAGGCAGACCAGAAACTCTAAGGCAGGTGTGTTGAGGAAAGTTGTAGCAAAACTCTGCAGGACATTGGTCCTCCAGTCCACTGAGTTTGGACATAGCTGAGTTTTGTAGGTTGGGGCAATTTAACCTACAAATAATCATTATCTCTACATACTAAACTGGTAAAGAACAATGTATTTTAACATCAAATAAATTACACACCCTTAACAAATTACACCCTTTAATTTGTAAATTGCACAATAACTAAAAATCACAAAAATACTACAGTCTAAAAAAAGAAACTGTACATTGTTTACCAAGTAGCTATGATCTAGAACAACAGATATAAGTTGTTTTCCTCTGAAAGGCTATAGGGTATAGATTAAGATGCATGGAACTTGCTATAGAGAAACTTATGACTCAGGCACTTCCATTGCATAACGATGTTTGTTGACTCAGTGTTACTTTAGCTCCTGTGGTCGATTACACATTGTGTTCTCTGCGTAGTATCAATCAAGTCACCGCTACATAAGGGGATTGTGCTAGTTTTCCTGCACTCTAAAAGACTTCGAGTGTGCACAGCTTGAAACTGTGAAAAAAAGAAACCAGTCACAGAATCCAATTAATCAGTTATTCAAGTCTCATAAATTCTGCCCTAGACTAGGAAATGGCTGAAATAGCATGATATTAGCAGTGCATAGACTGCATGCACATCACCTAGTGATTTTGCATTCTGACTACCCACATCAAAAGCACTAAGACAGTTAAACATTTTACCGCTACATGCGACATTGCATTTCTCTGGCAAAACCCTTATGCAAAACTTCCAAAGTGGGAACAGAAGGTTTTCCATTCCAATAAACCCTGAGGGGTGAATCACTACAATACTTCAGTGCAAAAGCCTGAACCACCTGCGATACAGTTTAGGCAGTAGCTAAATGTGCTAAAATAGTGATGCATGAGTATTTAAATCAAGCCATTGTCATTCTGTTTTAGCGCAAAAACACCTGTCTGTGTAAATAGGGCCTTTTTTTCCACATGGTGCCTAATGCACAAAATGAACAGTATTTGCTCGGCGCAATTAACATAGTGCTGTTACCACCCACGGAAAGCAGGTGGAAAACCGAATTTTATTAAAAAAAATGTTTGTGTACATTCTCTATATTTATCAAGGCAGCAGTAATTCATCAAATGATAAGGCAGAGTAACATTTTAGGAGGCAAATGAAGTGTCTGTATTACAATAGAAAAGCAAAGCTTTAGTGCCGGATCACAGTAATCCTAGCAAAAAATGTATTACAGTGATTGTGTTGTTACCTGATTTTCATGATTTCTTTACTAAATCAGGTGGTAAAACAACGAAAATCCCCATCTCTGAATCTTTTTGAATTCTTTGTGAGTCCTTCCTGATTGATATTATCTAAGTAGCTCTTAGCAAAGAGAGGGGCCATTTTAGCTGTCAAGCATGTACTTAATCTACCACTAAATCATGTGATCAGCATAAGTAACCAGGCCAGATATAATATGAAGAACATCTGGCAACTCTGTCTCACACACACATACACACCCACACACCCGTACTTCATCTCTCCGTTCTCCTCCCCCACTCGATTCTTTGTCCTCCAACACTTATTGGACCTTATTTAAAGTGTTGTTGTTTTGTCTCGATTATGCGGGTAATCTGCCGCGAACCCTTTGAGCGGTCGATGAGAACAGCGTCCACCCTGGAGTTTAATTCCCCTGACAAATACCCAGAATGCCTAAAAAAACATGCACATCAGAGTCTGACACATTTCTGATTGAGAGACATTCGTTCCTATTCAGTTCAGACTTGGAAACTGAATCAAATTGCTCATTAGTCAAAATCAGATAATGTAATTGTTTTTTAGGTTAAAGTTTCTAAACATGCATCATGTTTCATTTTCATTTGTATGATGTCTAAAAACACATGTAAACAAATTCCATTTTCACTCTGTAAATTCCAATTCACATCCTGTTTGCTACTTCACTACAAATTCAAACAACAGGAAAAACTCATTCTGAATTCAATTCCGAATGTCACACAACTCACAAACGCACACACGCTAGCCTGCTCTGCTATCATCAGCTGCATCTCCTTCCACATCTGCGCTCTATAGCCGCAAGCCCCACGACACATCTGCATGCACACAAGCAGGAGAAGCACTGGAGGGGACCCAACAACCTCCTGACGAATGTCTGTAAGGATCCCATAATCTGACCCGCTGCTCTGGTGACAAAGCACGGGCAGATGGCCACTGAGAACATTCTATTTATACTGTACAGGGCAGAAAGAGGCAAAGCTGAGCTGGAGAGACAGGAGAGAGAAAGATAGAGAGAGATGTAGTCGAGGGTCATGGATGACTGAGTCCATCAACACTAAAGGTGCATCCAGAGTGCGTCAAGAGACACTGCTGATAAACACAGTTCTCTCCTCAGTTACATGCCGACTGCTAAAACAGTGGATAAAAAACATGTTAAATTCTGGGCAGCACATTTTTTGGGTTTGCAACATCTCACTATGTATGACAGGTACCCAACACAAGTTTACTCATCTTCATACTGGAGATGGGATGAACGCTACAGACTAAGACAAACGCATTTCAGGGGGAATTTGCTGAGAGTCAACCGCACATGCTGGTATCTGCTTTTTAATGGGTTTTCTGTGTTGTTTTACTGTACGAAATATAAAATAAATAGTGCAATTTCCCATCTTGCATGCCAGTTCTGACTGCTAGCTTGAGAGGGATGCATGGGACTACTGTGACCTGGCATCACTCCATAGCTACGAGCCTGGCACTTGAATTGGGTCTTTAAAATGCCAAAAATGTCCTGGAACAGGAAGTCCCACCCCAAACTCACACCACTGGTTGAGCCAGAAGCTGACACAGTTGATTCAAGTTGAAACAGATCTACAATTGTAAAGCAAAATTTACCCTTTTTGGGATGACAACCTGCAATTGTCTTATTCATAGTTGTTTCTGCATGTTAAACTGGGATAGTAGGAAGTATTCCAACGCTGAAACTAAACCTGCACACTCTTCAATCCACAAGACATCTGATATTTGTGAGAATAACATGGATTTGTAGCCTGATAAGAAATGGTAATTCCGGGATGAAAATGCCATACCGTGATGCAGGAAATCCCACACTATAGATTTAAATGTTATTATCTCAAACCATAAAAGCATTTAAACCCTCTCAGCTGCAGGGGCACCCAGAAACACTGATAAAAGAGCAAGTTGTGAATCTTCCCTTTTGTCTTGGTTTCATGAGGATAAGGATATAAAATACAAGATTTCTTTGGTTCAAGCTATGTCGGATAAAGTCAAGCTTAACTTTTCTAAACGTTTCTTCATTTTCAAGGCTAGCACTGGCACAAAAGTCTTAGATTGACTAAATGTTTTCTCTTTTTGGCATGTAATCAAGCATCACTATTGTTGGAAGCTAACATACACAAACCAACAGCACATTTAAAATCATACTTTCTTAGTTTAGATTAAAGAATGGATTGTGAGTTCCAAGTAAAATATCTTGAAAATTAAACTGTACTACTGCATAAGGGAATTAATACAGAGTGTAAGTAAATCATCTACTCAACCCAATGTCACCTGAAAAAGGCATTCAAAGAGTTATTGTAAAAATGGCAACAACAAATGCACGTTTATCATTTGCCGTCAAGTTTTTTTTTCCCTTACGTACATAAACTTGGTTTAAATTTTATTTTAATCTTTATTCTAAAAATACAAAAAGTTGGGCACCCCAACTAACACACTTGGTCAATCTTAATTTAAAGGAATTAATAATAAATTTCTTTATTTCTCTGGGCTTGTCTTATCTCAAAATGACATAAATAGGTACATTATTTTATTCATCTTTATTCATGGACACCTAATTGCCAACCCCACATGAACAGGGCAAAATATAAACTCGGACTTAACCAGACCTGATGTCAGTCAGACAGCAGAGTCTGTATCATAAAGGTCTTTAAGCCTCACTGATTTTCACTCAGCCGAAGTCAGGCAGTGAGGTTCGGTCATCCTTGAAAGGCTAAATAGGAAGCGATGGAGTCCCACAGTGCCGGGTCTGTTTCTCTGCATGAACCCTACAATGGATTAGCAAAGGCTTTGGCTGTGGTTTGACTGGGTTTAACTATCGATCAATGGAACGACTTTGAGTTCATGACAAATATATAAAGTGCATTTAAGCATACCTTTATTATACAAACACACACAATAGTGAAGATATAGGCTACTGTATTCTAAATATCCTGTAGCACAATGGTGCATGTTTTCTGGGTTATATTTCACATAATTATGACTTAATTATTTTGAGTCATAATTTTTTTGGAAGAAGCTCTGCTTGTGATGGAAAAAGAGCTTAAAAATGTACGTTACACTTTAAAAATTGCATTTTATTATTAGATTTTATTGTTATCTTATGGGACCTGGGTTTTAAAATAAAGTAAAATATAAATGTATATTCAGGGTGAAATTATAACAGCTATCCAAAATTAATATACGGAAAGTGCCAAATTAAGCAAAATTTGACTAGTTTTATGGCTAATAAAATCATTATGGGTCAGTACATTTTCTCAATTCATTAAAATGGTCACTTTGGGCCCTGACTACAAAGTACTTGACAAATTGTGCAGGTGGTGACATGCAATCTGAATCTTCTGGTAAAATATCCTACCAGATGACCAGAACAAAAACACTTATATTTAACATACTCTGATTACTGATGTTTTAAAGTAAAAGACACTTTGCTTTTCATTCGAGTTGGTCTTGGTTTAAGAGGGTTTTATCATACATTCATACACTGAGGGCCATTTATACATATTTACTTACAAAGTGTTTTATTCAGCCACGCTATCAAGACTTTTCAATAATGGTCTTTTTTGGTTTTGGTGTGGGGAGAAAGGTGTTAAGCTCTGAAACTTATGTATGTTTCACTACACTACTTAACAGTGTAAAGACACGTGTTTTATGTAATCACACTCTTGACCCTATTCCCAACCCTTAACCTACACACAACAACATGTCTGTGCATAGCAAATACAATTAAATACATGCTATTTTCTTATCTAAGTACACAGTATTTAAAGCCAATTAAGAAAGTGTGATGAGATCTAACTGAAAAACAACACTGATTACCAATAGATTTCTTGCAGTGTTGTTACTAATACCAAGGATGAACATATTAGCCTGTAAGGCCTGCAAGCTTTAGCAGCCTTCTCAGGTCCAGAAGACAGCCTTTGATTTTACTGAGGTGTGAAATGTTTAAGCAGAATATTGATTCCGTTTCTGCCTCACAACATTACAACAGAAGAGACCGGGCACCCTTTGCTCTGCTTCCCTCCCCACCCATATTCAGGCCCTTCCTTCCATCTTGCTTGTTTCTGTTGTGTATCCGTCGAATTCCAAACCAGATCAACTGGAAAATTACACGTCTGTCAGTTTAGACTTCATTGGCTGTTGCAGAGCAAGTGGCGGGAGTTCATTTAGAGCGGTGGCCAATGCGATCAGCACCAGGGAGCGGGTGGAGGAGGAGTAATAGGTAATAGAAGAGCGACACTCAGGCTAATACATCGGTGCAATTAGCCGCAAGCCGAGGCAGCTGTGGCGTGACGGAGGCCTGAGGGTAATTGTGGACCCCACTCATCACTGCCTCTCGTTAATACAGAACTCTGCACGCTGGAGAGAGAGAGGAACTTCCTCTATCTCTGTCTCTCTCTCTCACCCTTTTCTGTACTTCCATTCCAATCATTTTAGAGCACCTCTCTGCTCCATGTGAGCCCACTCTGGAACTTTCTCTCTGGAGAAATGTTGCCGTCATACCGCATGCTGGAAAAATATGACAGCATGTTTGAAAGGCCCAGGACGAAGTGTTAAATCTTGGGGCGACACGCTCTCAGAATAAGGCATCGTATGCAGATTTGGCGTGTCGAACAGCATGTGATGGATGGCAGGAGGCGGTAAGGGGTAAAATTCTGAAATATTTCACATAAACTTACTGCCTCTTATGGAATTATGCAACAAACAAGGATTAAATTACACTTAGCAACACACTGTCCTCAAACCAGCTAATGTGGCTAATATAAAACTCTTCCATTTGATTATGGAATCAGCTATTAATATACCTGGTAAAAAATGTAAGTTACTAACACAGTTGAGCAGGAAAGTATGTATAATGCAAGGGAAGAACCAAAGAAATTTGTATAAAAAATTTAAAACCTATAATAAATTAGCAGGTTCCCCAAAAAATGTTGTCATCATTTACTCAAAACTTGTGCTGTTCCAAACCCATGCGACTTCCTGTTCCTTTGTGAAACACGGAATAAGATTTGAATAGCATCTTACATTTAAGTCTGTCTCTCACAAAGCTGTTTTATGGCTTTTGCAGACTTTGAATATAGTGCAATAATCACATGGACTACTTTACTGCACTTTTCTTGTCATTTCAGGCTTGACAGCCCAGATTCCCATTCAGTTGCAGTGTATGGAAAAGTTGCATATGCATTCAGTAAAATCTCCCCCCTTTAGAAGAAACAGAATCATAAGGCTTTGGAACAACATGAGGGCAAGTAAATGGTGCCAGAATTTCTGAGATAATTCACTTTTCATATTACATTAGGGAAACTATGGTTACCTGATGATGATAATGCATCAATAAATATCGATTTTTTTATACCACAAACTATGTGCCATATAGAATTGAACATGATATGTGATCCTTTTCCTCCACTGAGTATATTATTCAGGATATTTATGGGAAGTAGTTTTTATGTTATCCTACCAAGCCTTTGGTCGAAAACCATCATATTCTCACAGGTCAGTCAAATAAATAAAGATTGGGTTTGTTGTTACCGTTTAACAACTTAAATGTGACTTTTGCAGCATTTGGCCACCATATAACCTTAAAGAGGTACAAACAGAATAGTAAAGTTAATTATAAGTTCCAATCAGTGCTCTTTATATGCTCATTCCGTGTGTGTCCGCAGTTAATTTGATGCCAGTGAGGTCTCTAAAATGCTAAATTAAGCAGTGTAAAATGCATATCGATCAAACCCAAAGTCGTTTTTTCATTTCACACAGCAGTGAAGATAGCAGATGAGATAAAATAGTCTTGCTGTGGTGGCCCAGCAGATGCAGCAAGACCAGACTGTTCTGCCAGCCCAGTTCTCACAGTTAAATGGTGACTTCTTAAACAGATGGTCGTGCCATGTGCCTATTATGGAGACGTGCTGGTACCAAATACAGCACTGTGTATTTGTACAACGTGCCACATGGAAGCGTGGATGCTACTGTTATCCATTTAATACTTTCCCATTTACTCTCATTTAATGTTACATTTGTGTTATGCTACCAAACATCCATCCATCATCATATTTGAAGCCATTTAAAGTGTAAACTACACCTGGAAGGGTAACAGGTGGTTGTTTTTGGGAAAGTACATATGGCTAACCCTTATAAAAAATAATCTATGCTTTTACTATAATTTAAAAAAACCCTAGTAACACAAATTAAGCATGGTTTTGCTACAGCATCCATAGTTTGTTTTGTAAAACTATAGTTACAGAAGTCATAAAATATGTGCCAGTTTTATTGTAAGTGTAACTGGTTAATTTTCGTAATTCACAGTACATGTGTAAGTGGCCAATCAAATTGATTTAATATAGCTAAAGGAATCGGAAACTCACCATTGTCACCAACTTGATGAAATCTTATTTAGGATTTTGGAATTCAGCCACCACAATGTTAACAATGTGCTCATGTTATAGGGGTTTAAAAAGAAAACATCTGTTCCTCACAGGGACAATAAGATTAAAATATGATCAGTTATGAAATAGCCCCCTGCACCAGACAAGACTCTATCTACAGGCCCACCGTGGCCCCCTACCTGTGGGCAGGAATAAGACATAATGGTCTTTGCAACTTGACATTCAAAACTCCTCCTTGTTTGACATTAATCGATAGCAGACACGTATGCGCTCTGGGAACAATAAAACACTAAGCATGTAAATGAATACAAAGCCACTATACGTTCTGCATTACGCATGGGTCATTTGAAGTCCTCAATTCCAAATCGGCATGTATCGATTTATAACACTGTCAATAATTTTAAAGCACAACTACAATATCGATGTCTGCACTAGGACGCGTTGAACGGTCCTTGTCGACAGATCAAACACATATCTCGTGTCACTTTTTGGCACGGATTATGGTAAGGCTCACGGGACTTTGATTTTCCTCCTATGCACATTTTTGTATTTTAATAAAATGTGAATTTAAGTTGCATGAATATTTAGAACCGTATTAAGATACCCAAACGTGCATTAAAGACAGATGGTTTTGGTGACCTGCCAGTGTCCAGGTAGTGGACACGCACACACATTATTTCTGTTTATCAGCGTTACACAGAGAGAACCGAAAATTTGTTCGGTCCCTCCTTGCATCTTACATAATTCAAACTAGTGACTTTAGACATCCGAGACGCCAGACTAAGTCCTTGCCCCGTTTCAAGACGAAAACGAACGTGATATTAAAGTAATTGTTTTTGCATTTACTATTAAAGACCTGTGTGAGAAAGTGAGCTATCGAATTCACGATGGCTTTGGGAGCATCGTCGCTCTGGTGCATTGCTGACCATTACTCAGCATCCACAGAAACACTTCAAGACCAATTTTATCATCGCATCTCTAAGCAAATGACATCTACAATCTAAAAAAAAATAGCCGAAAAGTCATCAGCTTTAAATTAACCTGAAACCAAACGATCCACGTGGACTGATGCGTCTTAGAAACGTAAAGAAATCCGAATAGATAGAAATAGTTTTGGGCATATCTGCTGCATCTTCAATTAATCCCAACAAGGTTTATATTTCTTTGAAGAAAAGGTTACCTTTTTCCTTCACGATGCTCCTTTTTCTTAGGTGTCAAGTGACAGTTGTTGTCGGTTTGATGAGAATATGATGGGATACCGCTAAATAAAGCGATATTATAGACGGGGTAAAGAGCACCCCAAAGCGCAGTCGGCTCAAACTCCACCAGCGGACTGTCGCGAAGCTCACTTGCATCTGACAGGTTCGGTATACGGTTGCACAGTACGGTCACCTTAATGTTCTTTTTCTCACTGGTGCACCGATAAACGAGATATTTTCATTCCCTTTGCTTAACGCTGTTTGGATACCTATGCCTTTACTTTTGCGCGCACGTTTTTTGCAGAAATAGTTCCCATTATTGTGCTCGACCCTTTTCCAGGTGCGATGAATCAGATACTTAGTTTCCTTGGCTTTTCAGTTTCACCTAGCGATGAGGAATACATATCCATGTGCTCCTGAAATAAAAGGGGAAAATCCAATCCGGCAGAGGTGTAGATCCTCGAAAAGCGACCCTTTCGCAATATCATCCTTGCGGATCGGTGAGTTAGAAGACAAATACGCACGAAGCGTCTGCTCTTCTTGGACTATGGTGAACAGTGGGCGTTAAGGGGTAGATCTTCACTGCTCACTGCCAATAAGTATGCGTGCCTCCGCCTGAACTGCTGTGCCTCTATATAAACAATGTTCCTGTCAATGCATATGGAATTCGACTGGAAAACTTGCGAAGTCTTAGTGTTACTGTGAGAATACAGTGACACATCATTAGACGGATCATGTAAATGTAAGATTTGAAGTTAGTGTGCATTTGAATAAAACAAAGGATTGTAGATAAGCAACGTTGCTTCTTAAAGTAAAAGCAAGAGTTAAATTGAAACAAACCCTCATTAGCATAAAGAGGGAAAATTAAATGAGCACTTAACACGTGCAACTAAGCAGTTTAAGTGTGTGTGAGTGTGTGTGTGTGTTTGAGTGTGTGGTTAGGAACTTGTGCGTGCTTTGAGTGGGTTCTTATAATATGACCAAACAGTAACAATGTCCGGATACAAATGCTACGAGCGCTTTGATTGGGTTTTTTGTACAGTCTGCGTTTCAGCACCAAGGACAGCGAGCGAGACCTCCATCAGCGCGTCTCTGGCAGAGGATTCCGGTTTCCTAAGAAACTGTTAGCGAGTATTTCTCTCGAAGACGAGGCGAATATTCTCCACATACGTTTATTTAAAGCCATCTTTATCTGATTATAAATATAATTGGACTCGTCTGCTCTGTTATAATGATTATAAGTAGGCTATCGAGGGATAAAGTAAACTTGTGACTGCACACTTGCAAAGATATTGTAAACCATATGTGCATTTCATTAAGAGACCTACTATGTGTTTTGGCGGTATTTTTTATTATTTTTACTTACATTATTTAGATTAGAGGGCATTATTGCAATGTTTACAGTATGTGCATTAGTTAAGTGCACAATTTTACAATCCTTGTAATTTCTTTTTACTGTGGTTTTTAATCATGTATACACATGTATATAATCTAACCTCTAATAATAATTTATTATTATTAGTAGTAGTAGTTGTAGTAGTAGTAGTAGTAGTAGTATTAACATGAAAGTGGCTATATGTTTGTCTTCCTTATTATAAAAAGTTATGCTCCCCCTTTTGGCAAAGTACGGATATGATACTGCAAGCGCGCCTGTTATGACCTGCGGTGAATATAACGGGGGGCTCAGGGAGAGTCGCTTAACCTCAAGAGACCCCAAAAGAATTAGCAAAACGGATGTACAGTTGCACAAAATGGAGGTCTGGTGGAGGGATGAAGAGACAGAACGCCTGTAGCAGTGCTCCTTAGAGACATTAAAGGCGATTGGCGGCCGATAAAGAGAAGTAGGAAAGTCGATAGTTGACTGAGTGAGAAGAAAGCTGTGGGGTTAGTCTGAAAATACACAGGCACTCCAGAAACAAAGCAGGTGTTCAAACGACCGATAACTGAATCAAAAGAAAAGCAAGACAGATAAATGTGAAACAGGCATTAAAAATAATAGAAATAACTGACAGATGGATCAGTTATCGTCCAAATCAAAGGAAAGAAATGGTTAGGGTAAAGCTTATACATGATACATGATGCACAGTGTCAAATGTGGGGACGTTTGGAAGATAACAGATTCAAAGGTTATGACTCCTATTTGTAAAATCAACTTACTATGCAGTATATGCCAACAAATCAATTACTTTAAATTATGCATGCTAATTAATTGCATTTAAATGCAGATTAACCCAACAATGCTTAGAGATTTTGCTGATTCAAACACAAATAAAATACAAGTTTAAACACATAATATGATATAAAGTATCCTTGTACCTCTGGGTATTGATCAATAAATCCACCGACCAACATAATCCAGTATGTTTCAGCCTTAAGCATGTGATGTCATGATGATGTCATACATACAGTTAAGTTGCTTGGCTTGCGTAGACCAAATAAGATCAATAGTTAAGATATATGAGGCCATAGAGAGTATAAGTCACTATACTTTTTGTGTGATGCTACATCCATGCCAGAAGGTGTCAGTATAAAATCCAACACTACTGTTACATTTGTTATTCAGAAAAACAAAGCTAGCAACAGCTAAACCAAAAATGTTCCTTTAACATACATATTTAGTTTCATTATGAGAACCAACTTAGCAGTAAAATAAGAACAGGGATTTTGATGAAAATGATGACTTTAACTAATGCACATCGGTGCATATGTTAATCTAAATTTATATATTAAAAACAACACTATTGTTTTTTACTTAGAAACACCGGGATTTCTAAAAATATTGTTTTTAAGATCTACTATTTGACGTCAATGTCAATGTAGAGTTCTGTTGCATAAGATGTATAACTTTGTAGATGTCAGTTTAGGAAAAGTTTGGGTGATATCATTCAGTTCACAGTGTAGGGCAGACATTGAAAATCACTCCGACCAAAACCGACATCGCAACATTGCCTTGGGGTGCTATAAATATCAATCATAGGTAGACACAGGATCAGCAGAAGAAGACAGGTGTGTGTGAGGAGCTGTATTAGTAATCTGTTTGAACAGTCTGAATCCTTAGGGGGAACATCTTGTCAGAACATCTTTTGTTTTACATATAAAGATTCACACTGCACCAGTCTTCAAATCTGCTGTCTGGAGAAAACAAGTTTGGTTGCTAGCCAATATCCTTCCCAGTTTCTCCTAAAAAGATATATCAGTGTTGAGATGAAATTCAAAGGCATTCGATTTCAAGGTTTCAGTGTAGCATTGACTTTATAAAACCATTGTGGCTATTGAGAACTTTAACTGGTCACAACCAAAAACTTAACGATCCAATCATTATATCTTCAAGTACTCCTCTTATCTAAACGGCTTGCAATAAACATCTCTTAAACTTTCAATGTTTCCCTTTAATATGGTTTTATGCTAACGTTATTGGTAAAGAACAATATGTGCTATATGCTGAAACAGCTAAGGTCCTCTACTGGCAATTCCCTGTTATACTCAGCACATACTTCCCCTATTGGATGCCTTCCAGCTGAGAGAGTTTCAGTGTACCCAAGGCCAGATTCAATCTGTGGTGCTGAATAACAAGAACCTTCTACAGATCCATCTGATTGCATGAGAATGCGCATCTAGGCGGTACAATGCACAGTTGTTTACTGTGTACGTATGGCCTGCATCTTAAAACGCTATTGCTACCCAGTGTTAAAAGGTAAATACATACAGACTTTGAACGTGTTTAAATGGGCAAGCAGAAAAACATACAATGACAAACTAGCTAATGTCTAGCTAACACTTATTTTGACACAGATTCAAAAGCACTTCTGGGCATAGCATGCATCTAATACAGGCATGCTGTAGTGGCTAAACATAACATTTTTAACCAAAAATGGAAAGCTATTTACGTGCTTTGGGGTCCTGTCAACGCACTCTTTTAAAAACAGGTTTTAAAGGACCAGTTTTTGTTTCTGTGTCCATATAAACTACAAAAATGCAAATCTTTGACAACGACGACATCATGCCCATTGGCACTATGTATACAGTCTATATGTGCAGTACACGTTCAGTCTATAAGTATGCACATGTCCAACCAAACATAACAATGGCAGATTACATTATTGTGTTTGTGCTGTT
>JAZGTK010015661.1:0-13102 GCA_036877625.1 Ambastaia sidthimunki
CAGCTGTTCATAATATCTAAATGACTTCTAAGTGCTATTTGAAAACTTTTATCCACACTAAAACCCCTGTTTACATCACGCTTATCAAATGTTAGCATAACCTTTTCCCACTGATAAAGAACTTAAAAATTACTCAGTGCGACCAAAACATTTCTTTGAATCCATCAAAAAGGCATCAGCTTTATTCTGATCACCTCTCTTGGGTTACCGCATTACCCCCTTGAACTTTGACCATGAGCTAACAGTCAACAAAGACATAAATCTTCAAGGCATGATGTCACAGGCAGCTGTAGTTTGAGATAGATGCATCACTTATGATAAGATGCATACCCTAAATATATAGAGACCGCTTTACAAATTCACTTTATCTAAACAAATATTTAGAAAGCACCTGTCAGACTATTTTAAACTAGAGTATTTCAGGACTACAATATGCACTATACAGAAACGTTTAGATTATTTTAGTTAATTTGCTACCACAAGAGGGCAGACCTAAGAAGTGCAAATTATTTTCACAAGCGTTGGCAACACTCATTCTTTTCATGTCCTTGTATTCATAAATATGTGTTTAGAAATGATTATTTTTAATAATCACTGAATGTACATTATTATGTGGAGATGTAAACAGCTTTGTTTGAATCTGGAACTGTCACCTTATTTCAGCCATTTCTTGTTCTTTTTCCCTATAAATAATAATAAGACATTAAAAGGCTTGTTATGCGATAAACAGCTATGATGAAATATTGTAGTTTTTACAGGTTATATCTAGAGATTGTTTTATAGGTTATATATCTGGAGATGCTGAATATGTGAATAAGTGTTTGTAGGCTCAGTATATTAGCTTCAAAACTGTATTGTATTTGTACTGGCTGCTCCAATTACTCCAAAGACTGTTATGTGAATGCCAAATAATGTCTAAAAACAACTTAATCTAAAAACAACTTACAAATCAGTTGCATCATTTTCCATTTTCTTTAACAAACTCTAATCTAATGCCACAGTTTTCACATTGAGTAATAGAAAGCCAAACACATACATCTTTTGTTTAATCAGCAAAGTGTTGCATTTTAATACAATTTTCTTATCAGCCTGGCCTCTACTTTTTCCATTATTGGTTTACTTGGATTAAAAGTGATGTGGCTTGCAAGTTTCTATAGAAACAGTTAGCCTTTAAAAGTGGGACAGCCCTCTCTTATCACAAGTGGGCGTTTTCAAGTAGCCCATCTCTCCGCCCACGGTGCTGTTCTGTATAAAAGGCCAAGAGCCCTTCACATGTGTCACAAAGCAGACGCTGGTCTAGGAGGAGAGAGCCTGCTGGATAGATCTCAGCTAACACCCTAAAGACCCTGTTTTACATACTGCTCGATTCCTCCACTGGAGAACACAGATAATAAGGTAAGCAACATACAAAATATTTATTTTGGCTCTTTGACCACAACTTGAATTTTAACTATTGCAAAAAAAGTTTTTGTGACTAGTGGAAAAATACTTAAAATTGCAAAACCTTCCACTTTTGCAGAGTTTGTATCTTGACTCCAGTCTGAATTCCCATGTGGGTGGTAGAGAAAATCCGAGTGTCGGTGGAAAGGACCAACCTGCCACTTCCCATATCGGAATACAGTTTCAAGATTGGAGACATAATGTTTGGAGACAAGTCTTCCATCGACAAAGCTAAGAAAATCTTGCTGTGTCCCAACATCATTACTCCAGACACTATCCCAGAGTTCTGCATTCCTCCTAAGATTTCAACCCCGCTGGAGGGCAAGAACGCAGAGCAGGGGAGGCCGACTCCATGTATCTGGGTGTCTCAGTGTGAGAAGGGCAGTCCAAAGCGAGAGGTGGTTGCACGTGAGCTACCCAACAATCATATAATACAGGTGGAAAGTGTTGATGATGGGCCGTACGACACCGGCTGCAGTGATGAGGAGAACACAAATGCAGATCCTCAAAGCCAGGCTGCCCTTTCTCTGCCTCATATGGCTAAAGCTCAGACCTGTTATGGCTTTTGCACTTTGCTGGAAAGTCCCCACACCAGGAGAAAAGAGTCCCTCTTCCACAACGACCCTAAATCCAATGGAATTCCCCTGGTTCTTCCCAGGAGTAGATCCAGCACTTGCTCAAAATCATCCCTGTCCACAACTACCATCCTGTCCACTTCCACATCCCCTTCGTCTTTTAGCCTTAACACTTTAACCTCAAGACTTTCTCCAAAAGGCTTCACCCTGCACCGACAGGGAACTCTGGACAGTGACACTACTTCTTCCGCTGAATCTTCTCCTTTCAGTTCTCCTCTGCTTAACAGATGCCCACCTAAACCTTCTCTCCTCAAAGCCCTTAGCCATGAGAAACTACTCTACCGTAACCTCAGAAAAGCGGCGATGTCCAGAAACAGTTCCCTCTCGACAGATGAAGGTAGTTCCACGGACAACAGCCCCAACATCATGAGGAGAGCATCTGAGGGGCTTGTAGAACCTCTCCCCTGTGGCTTCAGTTTGGCGCCTCCTGCTATCTTCCCCATGGACTTGGTTCTGCACCGGGAGAGAGTGATGAAGGAGAATTTGGTTCCTGTAGGAAGGGATGGAACCTTACGACTGTCAGCAGAGTACTGCCTGGAGAACCAGAGACTGCGTGTGCGGCTTATAAGTGCAGAAGGCCTATATGCCCTGTCTGTGGACCCTAAGAGCATTAACTGCAGCGTGAGCCTCTCCCTCATGCCCGGAAAAGTCCAGAAACAGCGCAGCACCGTCATCAGGAAAAGCCGCAATCCGATCTTCAACGAGGACTTTTTCTTTGATGGTATAACAGAGGACGATCTCTGCCAGAGGTCGCTCCGATTCAAAGTGGTTAACAAGATGTCCACCATGAAAAGAGACTATATTTTGGGCAACTGCGATCTTCCTCTTAGTAGCATCGTCACCTTATAAATCAATTCAAATTGTGTTTCTTAATTTATTGTGTTAGTGCATATATGTATTTGCACAGTATGTATTATGTAAATAATTATTTATTTTCAAATTTGTTTATCTGCCAAAGACTTCTTTTCTATTAAAACAGTGAAAAAACTAAATCTGCTTTAAGTCTGATTTTTCTTTTGTTCTGAAAGGAAGAATAATTTCAGGTCTTCTCTTAAATAATTATTTATTCACAATGAGAACAGCTGTGACTTCAAAGCAAAACCTTTGTCGTCTTAAAAGGTTCCACGTGTCTATAATAGGCTCCATTTTTCCTGTCTAATCAGGAGCAGATAAAGTTAATTGCTGTTTCAGGGAGATGCAAGTGCCACTTACATACAATACATACAAATATTCCCCTAAATAAAATGCAAAGACTATTTAAATAGGAATTAAACAGATAAAAAGTATGTATATTTAAAATGTATAAAACCTGAACCCATTAATTTAAAATGTCTATTTTAAAAAACATTAGGCAAAGCATATAGTACATTATATACAATCAACACAAGTTCAAAATCACGTGACTTCCTTTTTCTCACAGTGCATTGAATTTGGAGGCGTTAGCAGGTTTTTGCTTGAATTAAACTTAAAGTGGCAGGCGTTTCTCAGTTTAATATTCACTCATATTTACTGATCCTTCTTTAGAGGAGGTAAATAATAACAAGCCTTTCTTCAGCACTGATTGCAAAAGTCACCTTCTCTTATTTCCTCTAAGCCTGTTGTTTCCTGCTGACCTTTAGGGGATTATAAATACTCGGGGTAATTTGAGACGCAGTTCGGCTATTCTCATTGAACAAGCTTTTTTCCTCTTTCTCTCTCTTTCTCTCTCTCTCTTTCGAACAGGCCAACTAGGCAAGCATTTAACATGAGTAGAAGTAAAGGGTAACACTTTAGTACAGGATTTACACTTTTAACAAGTTCCCTATTAACTTGCATATTGGCTGTTTATTAGTACTTATAAAGCCCATAACAATTCCTTATTCTGCACGACCATATTGTACAACCCTTAATCCTTCCCCATACCTACACTTAAAACACAACAACAGCTACCATATCAGGTACTACTAAGCTGTAAATTAGGGATTTATTGAGACCAAATTTGTAGTTAATGGTGAGTATGTTCCCCATACTAAAGTGTTACCAAGTAAGGGTGTGATTTTCCACTGATCTAGAATCAGCTATTCAAACCAAAAATCTTCCTGTGTGTGTGCAAGTGTTATGTTTGCTTTTAAAACGGCCAAGTGCACTGATTGGCCCAAACTATCTTCATTATACTAATTAGCAGTCACAGGAAGTGTCGGGTTTGATCATGAAAGTCCCAGGAGGACCATCATCTATAATAATAATTGTTACATAAAGTATTATCTAACATAACATTAACCAAGATAGCCAAAATAGCCAGTTTTAAGCATCAAACAGCTGTAACCGTTCGTGGAAAATGCTAAAAGCACTTCAGTCACATAACAGCCTGCAAAACATTGATATATCATGCGTTTCATCATCAGTTCTGTCACATTTATGCATGTGTGTGTTTGTAGCACGCTAATATTTCAAAACAACTTATGCCCAGCTTTAGGTTTTGTGCGCTCTTATGCTCAATATGAATATTCAGACACTGCGATATTAGTGGGAATGAATGAAAGTCCTCTTAACATACACATGAGGGTGTGCATATCCATAACCATCAGTGTATTCATAAAATGTGCGACAGATGGCCATTGGTTCGCTGTTTTGATGATTAGATCGAATCTAATGTGGAGTCGTGGTTTATAAGTCAGTGAATTAGTGGTGCTTGCTAAGACAGGTATCGCTGTTTTACTGCTAATTTTTAAGATTTTAGCACAACTTCTTTGCTAATAACAGACTTTCTGTAAACAGGCAAATAAAAATGCTTATCAGCCACGACTGGCTGTAATGGCTGCTGTAGAAAGTCCTTTATAGACAGATGTATATACTTTATACACAATATTCCAGAAAGTCCAACCTTTACCAGGAGGAAAAGAGCAAGACCGCATGGTTGCCAGGCAACTCCTTTCAGCATGGCTAGGCCCAACATCTTGCCACGTCGAGCTTTGCACAGTCAGGACTGTCAACAACAAACGCTGCTATTTGTTTGGCTTTCCAGATGAATTAACTGTTCTATTCTGTCCCCGCTAGAATAAAAAGCATTGCATTATTTAATTTTGTTTTTATTACATGCTCACATCAATTCAATTAAGAACATTTGCTTAAGCATAGTACATTTCGTTACCCAGCCTTTCTGTTCCATGTAACAATTTCTCTGTTTAAAACAATGACAGGCAAAACGGGCCTCTGCATTTGACGCTTGTGGCTTTCCGGAACCATTTAGTTTCATTAGATTCTGGTTCTGGTTCTTCTTTCTTTTCTCTGAAAGGCCCAAAGATCTCAGCAGTGTATCAGGCTGAGATTAATCGAGTAACAGCTTGTTTTTAGGACCATGAAGCAGATTTTGTGGACTGATTCTGCTGCTATCAGCAGCGCCGATGTGTCATTATGAACATCCGCTGCTATTTTGAGTTTGTGATAGCTGTGGTTAAATATTAAGCTAAAAGCTCTTAGCCAGGCTTTGCAGATAAGCATTATATAGAAGAACCGAGAAACATGCCACAAAATTAAGACTTAAGTCGAGGGGTGTTCTGTAAAACTGGTGCCATTTGTGTCTTGTAAAAATAATTTTAGCAATAATTTTGGCGGATGCCAAATTGTACATAAATAAATACTAGTATTTTGTCTTTAATCTTTAAATAATTTAAGATTTTATTTGGCATATTACATTATTAAAAAGGCATGTAGTTGAGGTTTCAGGTTATATTGTCATGTTATGCTGCTACCATCCTATTTCATAAACAAATACAAAATCTAGCATTTTTTTTGGAAATGGGAACTCTTTGGGAACGCAATTGATGCTTAAAGCAGATATTTTTAATTATTTTTCTGAGAAGCGCCTTGTAGTTTCATAACTTTTAGCGCAAATGTCAAATAAATCTGTAAAAAGGTCAACCCTGTTACCTTTCAAAAGGATAATAGTTGAATTCACAAATTAAGCTTGAAAATCATTTTGGCACAGCTCATACAGTGAGGCAAAAATATCGTTCAAAAACATTCAGTCATTAGTGAACGACAATCATTAGGTAACAAACACACGTCACATTTTCATCAGTATGCAATCGTTTTATTCTTTCTTCTGAATGATTCATAGTGATGCTCCTGTGGGAAAGACACCTCTTGTATTTTCAGATGTGACGTAAGTGAAATCCCCCACTTCCGGGACATAAATGGGAAAATCTAGGGTCGCCCATTGTGGTGTTGTCTTGATTGTTTTGGATGCTTTGTGTTTTGGGTTTTCCTTGTCTGAGTTACCATCAGCTGTTCTCTATCGCACCAACCTCCCTCTTTGCACATAAATTTGTGCAGCATTTGTGGCTTAACAGGTTATTGCTGATGTCTGTGTGGGAGAAGATATGTCGGCCATCTTTGTATTCCTTGTTGATTCAGCTGTTTGTGTTACAAATGGGGATTTACAGGTGGTTTCCACTGCCTGCTGGTGACCGATGGCTGCCACGTGTTGGATTGCTTTTCATATCAAAACCTAAAGTGTAAAGAGATCGAGAGTTATCTGTAATTACGTAATGTGTATTTAATTTTACAATCTCTTTCTTAAAGCATACACGCAATATATAATATAATTTAATTTCAATAGAATTTTATAATATAATATAATTTTTAAAGTATTTTGTGGTTTAAAATTGTGATTGGGTGCTTGCAAAGAAAGTCACATAAAAGAGACACATTTTAAATCTAATAATATAATATATGAGAAAAATAATAATGAGAAAAATAATAATGTCATTGTTTTGCGATGCATTTTATTATCTTTAAATGTTTTACCATAAATATTTAGGTTTCATATTCCACTATAACAAGTGGTTTCAATTATTTACAAAAAGATAAACTTGAATTGCAATGTGTGTATTATAGGCCTTATAAATGTTTATTTTATGATACATTTATATTTGTATATTGATGCTTTTTAGACGGCACAAATTCACTTAATCAAATGTATTGTTTTTCAAGAAAAAATCTAAATAGCTTCAAAACAAGATAAATGTACCTGACAAGCAAAATATGTTTTTAAGGCTAATGCTTAAAGACATGTAAGGGACTGCTAATACATGCTAATTTGAGTTGTCTGGCTGTTTCTAGGGCTTTTCAGAAGATGCAGGATTCATTTGAATGTGTGTCAGAGGGATGTCCCTCTTTGGTGTCCAGCGACAGTCGTTGCTTGGTAACGCAGGTGCTCCTCTATGTTCCTGGGACAAAGAGAAATATTGCATCCTAATTTACATTGATTCGTTTGGCCGACGCTTTCATCATTAGCGACAATTGAGGTTTTATCAGACCGTCCATTCCAGGAGAATAGAACCCACGACAATCGTGTTGCTAACGCAATGCTCTACCAGTTGAGCCACAGGTACTAATTAACTGATTGTCAGCTATACAGCTCTCAATATGTACTGGTCAGTGGTATGCGGTTCCTATGGTGTTCTGGGTGTTTTCTGGGTGTTCCGGGTGTTCTAGTTTTGCTAGAGAATTGTTATGTGATAGGCTCACCCAGTCAAGTTAGATATGAGCTGCATTGTGCTGTAGCCCATGCTTCATATAACCAGCATGAACTAGCCTAGACCAGCATAAACATTCATAGAATACAAAGAAGTCTTGCTGGAAATAATATAATACAATAAGAAACGAACAGTTTGTAATCGTTTTGTGCCAGGCACACAGCTGGATAATCTAGTGACTGAAGTTTTTTGGTGCAGGCAGATAGTAAAGGGGACTCTCCTGGGAGATGGAATTCCTGGCTGGAATGTTCTGCCAGGTCAGGTGCCCTGGTTGTGTGGTTGCAGGGTTTGGAGAAGAACAGCTCGAACAATCGCATGTTTCCATGTCCATTATTTAACAGACAGCTGTTACAGTCCAGGGCTGTATTTGAGGCTTACGATGCTTTTGAGAAACGCAGCCCAGAACATTCATCGTTACGTCAGTATCTTAAAGGCGACAGTTTGGTTTTTAAGATAAATCTTTTCGTCTTGTTGTTTCAGAAAGGAAAGGAAGCTGGGAAACGGGCGAGGAGTGTAAACTAGCTAGCAACAGGAAAATGTTGGGCTTATCTGAGCCTGAACAAGAAGAATTCTTTGACTGTTTTTAAACCCAGACACACCGGGGCGTATTTCCTAAACCGTTGCTCAACTTTTGAGTGCGTATTTTATCATACAATATGTGCCTTATTCACTAGTCACACACAAACAGAAAAAAACATTCAACTTTTTAAATTATTGTCATTTATTTCTGCAAAAACACCACACTGTTATTCCCCAATGAAAGAAGGTCGTTGAACGAACGTTAATGGAATGTTCGGGTGGGGAATTTTTGTTGCTCTAGTAATCACGTCTGCATTAATTGGTTGCCAGATAAAGATATCACCCACACTGTATGTGTGAGAAAGGATAATTCCCAGAACAACATCAATATTTCCATTTCTGTTCTGTCATTCTCTGGGTTAATGCACGGAAACACTTTCATTGTGTGTAAAGAAAATATTTGGCGATCAATACATGCGCTCACTGTTGGAAGAAGTCATTTATTCATGGACTCATAAACATTGTGCGGCCCTATTTTGATCATGAGGGGTTTATTAGCCGTGGGTATCAGTTATGCGTGAGAGTAATGTTTGACATTGCTGTCATTCGCATCTGGCCGTATTTGCACACCGTAGAAGTCAACACGGACTGCAATTGGCAACAGGTAAATTCACTTCCTATGTTGTAAGACCTCCGAGCATGACATCATGTTGTGTGGGTGATTGTTCCACCATGTTGCTGTAAGCCCAGATGCATTCTGTACAGTATGCAGTCAAGAAGATTGATGGTTATGCTACATTTGCATGTTTAATGAATTATTTCCCTAAACATATTTTGGAGTGACACTTCCTTTAGAGTAAAAACGGTAATTTACCGTAAAGGCCCTCCCTGTGTATTCATTATCTGTTTTGGCTTCCTTCCCTGTGGTTCTAACAATGGATGGGTACAAACATGCTTTCCTTATCTTCTGTTTGTATTTTGACAGGCTCTTTGCTCGCTGGCCAATTAAACAGCTAGTTTATGTTTGAGGTTGGTTTGATGTTTTGATTGCAGTTAGAGAAAATACTTGAGAACCGGTCATTAGAGTTTGTCACATGACGAAGTTTGTTTTCCATTGTCTAGGTGAGGTTGAAGAGAAATGATTTGGAAGAACAAATAATTGGTAATAATGAGTGGTGCTTGCACGTGGAGAAGGTTTCCTGGGTTATTAGATACGGCTCTGCTCCCTTCTTCAGGTTAAGTCTGTGAAACCAAAATCAGAAATCTGGTTAAGTTTATGGTTAACTTTTGGCTCTCTATCGCCATCTCTGTTTGAAACATAACATTACAAGTTACTTGTGGAGATGCTTTCTTTAATGTGGATGACAAGTTTATACTCTAATCAACTGCTGTATAAACGAGCTTCAAACACTCCACCATCCTCAGCGACCACATACAATATAGTAGCCGGATCTTGTTTCTCTTTACAGATGTGATGTAACCACTCAGAGCAATGAAGTCAAACTGACATTTCCCACAAAATCAGACCAGACAAATTACATTATAAATCATTATTATAAACTTACCACCACTGCAAATCGGGAAAAGATAAGGAGACTTATTATGTTATGTACTTGCTCAATAACTGATTTTTGTTCATTTTTACCCAAGAAAGTTACAGTTCAGTTACATTTTCTTGCTTCCATTGAGACCCATAAGAGGCTCTTTAAAACACTGGGAAAACACGAATCAACAGGTATTGAAAAGTCCGTTACAGCTTGTGCGTATGCTGTCAATAAAGCAAGTGTGAGTAATTGAAATCTGGCACTGGTATCTTCAAAGCATTAAATTTACTTTCAACCTGAACTTAAACTGATAAAAGTACACGTCTTCCTCTAGCTTTGTTTGGCAAACACAAAATGAAAGTTACCAGACTTGTTTGCACAGTGCGTTACGGTTCTTGCATTTATTTATTCTTGTTCTGGGAAAAGGCTGCAGTGCAGGCACGTGAATTTCCCTGCATAACTGCAAAAACAGCAGATCACGAGGTGTTGCATCCATCAATGCAGCAGTATTGTCATGCATAGGGAAAATAAGCGGGTAGATTCTATTCATGTACTTCCGTATTGTCACTAAATAAGATCGGACTTTGCATACCGAGACGTAACTGGATTTTTTTTTTTTTGGACTATGACAGCAGATACAGAATGCTAATGTGAAACATGGCAAATAATTGTTTAAAAAGGCCAGTTTCTTACAAATGGCTGCCTCATAGTTCTGTATTCATATTAAGCTGGGACTGAAAAAAACTATAATGGCACATAATCAACACACATCCCCTTTAAATTAATATGTTTCTTTATTATAATGCTCATAATCTTCACATAGATTTGGTTGTTTGGCTTCAGTATTAGTAACAAGTGTCTGACTGAATATAAAGTGTCTGCAGGCCTCACTTCCCATCAAGGTAAAAGCAAGACTTCACCTCAATTTAGCAGCGATTTATTTGCCTGTCTTGTTAGCCTAGCCATGTGTTTGCAGTACATGTAAAGTTAATTGAACTGGTAGAGCTTCTGTATACAGACCAGTGGACCCTGGTCATCAGGACCAATCAGCAGCTGCGGTTATGAGCGCAACGTAACGTTTCTGCGTCACAGCAGTGAACTGCACCCTTGAGGAGGGGCACATGTGCGAGAAAACACTTCAATATAGCAACCTGTACCCGGCTCTTCATCTGTCCATGCTGTCCACGCTCTAACAATAAGACCACCAATATTTTCATTAAAATTACACGATGAGCTACACAGAGAAACAGAATTATGTAGAATTTAGGAACTGTTTGAAAGTTCTTAAGCATCATTGTAGAACACTTTATTGTTGTTTATTGCTTTTATGAAACAATGGCAATAGCAATATAATAAAAGACCCCAAAGGTCAGGTATTTTCATTATAAGATATGTGTTTTACAATGTCTGCGCATGGTTCGTCCAATCAGAACACAGAGTCATTTTCTAGACGTATTACATAATTATATTAAACAAGTGTTAGCAACCCTTTGACCCCTTTGACTGATTGGCTGATTCATATGTTTGTTTTGTTTGGAGGTCACAATGTTCCTCTGTTATATTTATGACTTGATGACTTACATGCTAAACATATCGAATGATTTTCCCAGCCTATCAGAGGTGGTTGGAAGAGTGAAGTTTCCTCTCCTGTCTCGACACAGTTCTGACCTTATAAAAAAAATCTTCTCGACTTGAAGTTGGACGTGGTTTATTACAAGTGGGCTGTAATGTCAAGTAGGCAAAGAGCTATACACATATCCGCTATGCAATGCCGGAAGTTCTGAGATGTGCTTTATGAAGGTCCAGTTACTGTTGCACAAAAACAACATTTTTATTTAAAATTATTGAATTAATTGAAAACCACACAATTAAACATTTCAAGAGCAATTTATCATTGCGTTTTCTGTTGTGTGTATTTTCTGAATGTCTTTTATCTTCAATTGGGGGATGATGTTACATCTAAACCACCTTTAATACATAAGTGACCTTTGACCCCTACTCTCTTAGCTTAGTAAAACTGAAATGTTTTTTATTTGTGATGGACAAATCACAAATAAAAAATCACAAAGGACGGCTGAAACAGTTAATGAATGGTTAGTGAATATGTAGGTCACTGCATCTCCCATCATAAACACATCTCAGCCACTCGGTCACTGCCACTCCAAGTGTAAAAGGTTATTGGGTTTATTGGACATGTGTTAGACTTGCACGTACTGGATTTGTCTGGAGGAAACAGCACCTGCCCTGGGTTATGTAGCCACTTTAATCCAGACACACGTGACCACACACATGCTATGGAGGTGACATCAGCCGTGACGGGCTGTATGTACAACAACCATGACAAGATGTCGATTACATTTATCTGATTATATATGAGATCTGATTAGAGTTAAATAAGCAGGATGCACCTTTCAGACATGATGCGTGTGGGGTCAAGTGTGAGTGCAAATATCAAGATTCTGGAGAAGATCTGGCTTCCAAGGCCATGACTGTTATATATATACATATATATTCACAGTTTTGTTATGCTGACTGAAAGTCTCTTCACATCCTGATAGCAATCACTAAAGTAGACTGAATTTAAGGCTAAAGTGGTCTTTTGTGGAAGGCGCAGGACCATAAAATGTTCATCCAATTATTGCATTCAGTCCGAATGCAATAATAGGATGTCCTGCTTGCCTGTCAGACTTTGGATTTGCATACCTCTGCACACTTTTGGAGGAGGTGGGGCTTTGGACTCTGAAGTGAGGGGGGATCTTATGCTTTTAGTTTTTAGCTTTTATCCTTTTAGTTTTTTTAGCTTTTATGCTTTTTGTCTTTCTTACTTTTACATTTTACCTATAAACCTAAAAATATACCTGTCCTTAAATTTATTTTAAAAAATGTTAATTTCAATGATATTTTGACGATAATTTTAAATGTTTTTTAAGTCTGATCAAAAATACCCATCGTTATCAATTCACCCATATTTAATCAGATTTTAACTGACCATACATTCTGATAATTTATGTATGTTACAGATAAGTTAATCAACATATAACCATGTTTAAGTTAAACTCATGTAGCTCAGGGTTAAAAAGTGCCCTGCTGGCAGACTCTGCAGGCCCATCTCAGCAGAACAGGTGCCCGATGATGCCCTGGTTAATCATGGGGCAGGATGTTGCGTAATATTTTCTTAATAGCCATTAGCCAACTGCAAACAGCACCTGCTGACGGCCCTGAGTTCAGCCCTGAGTTCAGCCCTGAGTTCAGCCCTGAGTTCAACCCTGAGTTCAGCCCTGTTATAGATCATGGAACGACAGCTAAAGTCCTGGATGACGAGAAACTCGGTGTTGACTCAGAGTAAACAAGAATTATTTGACATTACAACGCAATCTAAAACGCAAATGGTTAGGAATATGTGTAAATAATCTAATAAAATGACTGTTGTTTAAGAAGAACAAAC
>JAZGTK010015662.1:0-13102 GCA_036877625.1 Ambastaia sidthimunki
AACGCAACTGGCAATTCATGCTTGAAAACAAGCCAGTCGATGAATACGGCATAGAAAGATTAACACAGAATAAACATGTTAGAAATAAAAGAGACATTCGTGTCATTTTAGGATCTCTGAATCCTCAAAACAAATCCCCATATTTTCCCACCTAACATTCACTTTAATCTTTACATGTTTACATTTGTGCATAAGTTACAAATAAACTTTATAAATAAACTGCTTTAATGATACATCCCTGTAACTCTCTGATATACCTGTGTTGAGTTTCTAAATAACAGAATAAATAAACACACTATGCTTTTAATACATGTATATAGAAATCTTCACAAACACTGAAACGAGTGTGAGAATACATTTATGGACGGATTATTATCAGAACTGTCTATTCAAATTCATGATCATGCTACAGTAACGTAACACCTATGTATGGTATTATGACATACAAACAAATAAAGCCCTCTGATTCTTTTCACTCCACCTAAGAAATAAGGTTTAAATGGGTGAAGATGCCGCTGTAGGCCATCAGGTGGCAGTATCACATCTCAAATCGTCTTTGCAATAAACGTTAATGCATAGCAGTACTAAAACAAACACAAAAAACTATAATATAATAATCATGTTCCTATATTATATATGTTGATGGAATATTTTGGAATAAAAATGTTGAATTTTGATAAATGACTGAAAATTGTTACAAGACATTTCAAATTTGTTCTTGGGGTTGATTTTTTAAATGAACCTTGTTTTCAGTCAGCTGTTACTGCTGTTTTTTAGTTTTGTTTTCTAACTTTGTTTCCAAATGAGCTAAAGTTTGATAATACTGAAATAAATTCAAATGTACACCAGTTTCTTTTAGGACTATAAAACTCCTAACATGTTCTAAATGATGTTTGTGTGATTTTGAATTGGATCATGAAAAACCATGCGCAGAAAAACACGCATTCTGATCCCTTACAAACAATTATATGTTGCATAAAGGTTGCATACGCTCGCCTGTTGTGAAAACAAACATTATTTTATAAGCAAATGTTACTCATATTTTTCTTGCATGTTTGTGAACAATAATCTGATCTGCAGGCTGCACGCGCTCCATCTGTTGTCATGACGACTGTGACATTTACTGATGCTTCGATTACTATAATGTATATTCATCACATCTATCATTTATTTTGTGTTTTAGAGAAAGAAGGAGAAACATAGTGCACTGGAAGAAACTGGTTTACTCATGAATGATGGAGACTATCAAATGTTATGATATGTATTTACTACTTAGTTCTTTAGTCATTTTATTTTATGATCTCACTGGTTAATAGTCACTGTTTGTGGGACAATTTAGGAGTCTGGACCTTTAACCAGTTCTTTCATGTTATTGAGTTACACAGTTTACAGCAAAAGATTCATCATTCAGACTGTGAAAGTGAGACTACAGAAGTCACAGTGAGGTCAACGATCACTCACAGAGACTTTAGGAGTCAAAACTGAATAGAAATGATGAGTTCTCCAGTCATGTCATGTCAAGAACGAGGTTTAACAGTGACCTATATACAAGAGTGGATCAAATCTGACTGGAGAAACTTCACATTTTCACAGATACCTAACAACTCAAAAAAAAGTGCTCAGTCAAGGATGTCTGCAATACCTGGAGAAAAGCTGTTTGCCATTCATCTGAATGCTCAGCTGGCATTACTGCAAAATCTGAATCAACAAACAATTAAATTGTGAAGACTGTGTAGTATGCAAATGAGCATATTTCAGGGTTTTTCTGTTAGAAAGGTTTCTAAAGGCAAAATAATTGTCAATTATTTAAAGTGTTCCGATCATATTGAACATTTAACATTTCAGTATGTCAGAACTAGTTAGGAGTAAACAGCAAAATAAGACTGAATCAGACATCAGCTTAACCAGCATCCCACACAGCCACCAGAATGTGTTTGATATTGTTCTGCCTTGGCCAGAAATGGGATGTCTATTCAGTGACCTTTTGGAGACCAACAAACCTTCTTCAGTTTTTTGTTTGTGTGAGGAAATCATTGTTGGTCACATTATAAAATGGAGGAAATGAAATTGTTTTGGTGTTCACAGTATTTAGTTTCGTTTGATCGGTTAAAGCACTTTGCACTAGTCTTTTTTTACCTTATTGCATAAGCACCACAGAACAAATACTCATTCACTTTCTCACACACATACACAAACTTTTTAATAATACATCTATCATCAGTTCTAAATGTACAATAAATAACAGCCTTTAAAACAACCTTGCAGTAATTTTTTCTCTGTTCAGCCCAGCATGGTTTTAGTCACTTGTGTTTACTGGCTGGAATGTTCCTTTAAGTGCTTTAAAACACTGAATCCTATTAAACCCTCAATAAAGGCATTTATGTTTCCAACTATCACAAGATCAAGAGCCATTCTTAGGAGTACTGGTGCTAGAGGGGCTTTGATCACCCCCTTTAGAGTTTGACTTACTCTCAGAAACAGCCTCAGTCTTTCCTGGTACACAAGCCTGGATCACCTCTAATGATTTGATAGTTTCTTTAGCATTAAGCCCCTCCTGAGATTCACCTTTAACAGTTTCTATAGATTTCCCTGTGATCACCTGTGTGGCCAAACAAGATTTTCCACCAGGGGACTGAGGTTGGGCTTTGGGAACATTTGGAGACACTCCAGTTGGAGAAGGAGTGGGAGATGGTGAATGTTCCTCAACAACCTCCAGGAGGCATTTGTCCTCCCAATCAAATGTTCCACGGTAGCAGCTGACTGGAGCTAGGCTCTTTTCTTGCCTAAGTTTGCCCAAAGCAGAACATTGTGCCTGAGGTGGGTGGGTTGGGAGAACCCCTTTAGATGGAGTTAAGGCTGTTTTCACCCTGCCATCTGAAGTTCTGGTATGTGAATCTAAAACACCCTTTTTAAGACCCTCAACATCACAAGATCCCTTACTAACTTTGGTTATCCCGGTGCCTGTTATCTTCCCGGGTGCAGAACATTGTATACCTTGTTTGTTTAAAGTCGAAATCTTCTCAACATCCTGTTTTGCTTCTCTTTTCCCAGCATCCTTTCCCCCTTCTATCTCCAAAGAGTCTTTTTTGATAACATCTGATGTGCTTACAGCGCATGAAGGCTTAGTGGGTCCAACCTCCTGACTTTGAATGGTCTTATTTGCCATCTTTGTAGAACTTCCTTGTTCATTCTTCCCTGCTTCCATGATTATACTTGAATCTGTAGTTCTGGTAGATGTGGAAGACACTGTAGTCAGGGGTGATGGAATGGAGGCAACTACACTGGGCTTGGGCTCTGATGCTACTGGAGAAGATCTTGTAAATGGAGGCTGACTGGTCTGGGGTTTAGCTAGACAGCTTTCCTGCAGAGTTGAATTTTGACTTCCAGGTGAAGTAAAACTACCTGGAAGGAACATTTCTTTGACTACCCCTTGTTTAGCATCACTAGCTTTGCTTAGTTCTTCAGTCCTCTCCTTGTTTCTTTCTCTTTCTCTCCCAGCAAGCAAAGCATCTCTACTCAAAGGTGACTCCTGCCTTCCTAACTTCCTGACAGGCTTCAGGACACCTGTTTCTGGTGATGAGGGGCTTGGCTGGGTGGGTGAAGTTGCTGGGGCGGATGCGAGATTCTCGCCCTCAATTTCCATTAGACTCTGCAGTCCCAGCTCACAGTGGAACCCATCCTTACGATAATCTGAATGTCCAACCTCCAAGCTATGCTTCCTCATCACCCCAATCCCTCCCTTTTTCTCAGACGAAGATGAAAGAGGTGATGCAAGCTTCTCTGCAGACTGCACCCTTTTGAGCAGTGGTGACCGGGGAGGCTCAGCGCTCTTGGGTCGAGGTCTTATGATTGGTGGGGACGAGTGCAGTTTGGCAGGAAAGGTCTGGGTGGTGTTGGAGCTTCCGACTGTGTGTCCGGGTAAAGGAGGTGGTGAAGACTGAGTGGGGGAGGGTGTATGAGCCAATGGAGACAAAGGAATGTTACCGGCAGATTTGCAGCGGGCTGAACGATATTGGCGGTGTAGTTTAGGGGAAAGTCCATGAAGGGAGCTGGGCCGCATGTGCTGGGTTGTTGCTGGGGAATTTGGGGTACTGGAGGCAGGAGAGCTGCTCTGAGAGGAGGCACCTGGGACAAAAACATCAAAAGCCAATTAAATTTGTTCTAAAATTCATTTTTAAACCACTTTATCAAAATTAAAAGATTGACAATTTATTGAGAAATATTTTGTTTTAGCTGTATCACCCATAAATAATAACAATGACAATAATTTTGTACTGTTTTAATCTACTCACCAAGGTGGGATGAGTCGGAGCGATAACTCTGGGTGGGTGAGTGAGTGGACAGGCTGTGTGTAGGAGAACCAGGAAGACTTTCACTGGATGACAGGGATCTGTTCAAAGACGACAGACTACGGCTCGTATGCAGAAGGTTGGACTGCTTTGTTATTTTGCGGAACAAAGAGCTTCGCCTTTTACTAACAAAAATGAAGGACAGGAAGAGAAAGAAAGAGAAAGTATTAACAATGTAAATAGACAGAACGAGACAAATTAACATTTTCTTGACATGGTTTTTAAAACAAACTGCATGCATGTTGTACCTCTCCTGTCCCTCTTTAACTGGCCTTTTACTGCGTCTGGCCATCTTGGACTTGTAGCTAGACTTGCGTGCTGGTCCCACTTTAATGGAGGTGTTTTCAAAGGCTGTGGTGGTCACTGTCACCTTGTTTCCACTCTGAACAGAGAAAGAACAAAGAATTATGGAGACAAACCTCTAGAGGATCTTTGGAGCAGAACTCAACCATCAACTCATCTAGTTTGAAGAACATTGTTGAACCTCCATAGATTTATTTAACCAATTTCTTTGTCCACCAACACAGGTCAGGAAACAAATATTTCTTAAAGGATCCATTTGATGTCTCACCTTAAGAATAAGCTCAACCACTTCAGTATGGACTAATCCATGCACAGATTCTCCATTGACATGAGTGATGAGGTCACCAGCACATAGTCCCGCCTCCTGGGCAGGGCCTCCATCTTCGACATGCTGTGATTGGACAGTATTAACATTGTACTAATAAGTTTATTTTAAAAAAATAATTGTTAACTGTTTAATAGTAAAATGCTATAATGCTGTAAATTATAACTTCATCATTATTTAATTTTCCATCTCACCCAGACTATGTGGTGCACACTGTAGATGTCTGTGTCTCCTATATAGACCCGTATGGCACGGAGAGTAAAGCCGTACTTCTTCCCAGACCGGTGAATGGTGATGGGTGAGCGGAACACCGTGACCGTGGGGCAATAGTCACGGCTGGGGGAGGAGTCTCGCGACGAGGGGTTGGAGGAGAGAGAACGTGGGGACATGGGACTGGCAAGCGGAGAGTCGCTACGCTGCTCAACTAGAAATTGATAAAACAATTCTTAAATGATATATTATGTACCATATAATGTGTTCAATTGTTTATGAGAATAGCTCCCCCTGGTGACGAGAGGCTGAACTGTACCTCCAGGAATCATGACAGACAGTGCCGTAGCAGATGCGGATTTGATGACCTTGTTGCCAGGACATGAGGCGTGTTTCTCGCCATCGACAGACAGCTGCTGATGACGCACTCGCCGAAGCACCAGGTCCTTGGTCGCCAGCTGACTAACTGGGTCACTCGTGGAAACCGTATCCCTGGAGACTTGTGGTGTGGATCTTGCAGAAGATATGGCCTGTGCTGCCAGTACCTCACCTGGCTTTGATGGCTTATCTGCATATTTACATTTACAGATTTAAACTCCTAATTACAAACTCTGTATTCCTGTTTACAGGTTGGTACACTCACTAATTATCTGATTTATTAATCTGATGAATAACAGAGATAAAGATCAGAGGTAAAAATAATTATTTATATTCAGGTTTCTTCCGCTCCTCACCTGCCCCCTTGCTGGCATTTGCTGACATCACTTCCTTCCCAGCAGTCCTCTGGTCATTGACATTGGGTGATGATAAAGCTGTGGCTTCCTCTGCTGATGTTTCATGGGCTTTAGTCTGTCCACTCTGTCGTGCCACAAGCTCTCCGTCGCCCTCCTGAGGAGTGGCAAACCGGTGCGTGTCCATTAGGGCTGAAAAACGACGCCGGGCACCCATTGGAGGGCTAAAGTCACCCTCCATATACAGAGACTCAGAGCACGACAGACGTTTCCTGCAGGATACAGGAAGGGAGCGAGAATGATGGAATGTGCCACACGTTATACTGCAGTTTCATGGTATATTAATGTTTCAGTTGTGCCTGTCACCTGCACACTTACATCTCAGGTGAGCCTGTCCTCCAGCTCTTGTCCCTCATAGTGAAGCTGCCCAGACTCTCTCTCTTGGCCATTTTGTCGTCACGACGACCTTTGTGCTCCCTACGGGTGACTACAGGGGTCTTCTGCTCCAGCTGGGACAGGTGCTCCATACTGCTATACACCTGACCAGAGAACAGGAGCAAACGTGTGATGTAGGGCAGGTTGTGATTACAGTTGTTCTACTGGCCACTAATACAAACATTAATATAAAGATTGTGTGTGTGTGTGTGTGTACTTATTTGAAGGGCATTGCCTGGCACAAGTGTTTTATTAATTACCTGTGTTCCAAACAAAACCATTAAAATGACTGCCAATTCAAGGAAAAAGTTTATGTAGAATATATTAACTGTAAGAGGAGATAAAAACAGAAAAAAAGACTTAAGCGTGCTTGGGTTAACAGCTAAAAACAAATGAGTTAATGAAGATTTTTCTGCCTGTTTTTTTTAGCTTTTCTATCCGTTTAATGTTAAAAGTGTAAGAACTAGCCCCAGTCTCCCCTATATGAAAAACATCAGTGATGTTTTGCTTCTGTCCTTGACGGTAGAAAAAATTGACAAAGAGATAAAAGGCTAAAGGAAATCTGAGCAGCTGAGTGAACGAGTGTGTGAGTGCTTCTGAGAAAGTATGAAATATCGACTGAGCGGGGTGTCAGACTGACCTTGCTGAAGCGCGGCGAGCAGGACGAGAACTGTCGTATCTCCACCGGCTCGTCGTCGTTGGTGTCGTCCTCATCGTACGAGTTGATGTGCCGGTAACGCTCGGACCGCGCTGTGACGGAGAGAGAGATGGTGAGATAGCGTGATGGCGATCAAGGGCAGATACGAAAGCAAATGAGTCCTCACTGTCAAAGTAGCTGGTGTCCTCCTCAGACTCCAGGTGAGGGATGAACTCGGCTTTCTGTCTGAGCAACCCGTTCCAATCCAACCCAGAGAAAAACGAGTGCTGCTTCACTTCAAACGCACCACCTGTTCTCAAGAAAACCAACAAATGCAACCACACAAACATAAGCAGACAATGTCAACAAAATTTGTGCTGTTAATAGTTCACCCAATATCAATAGTTCAAATATTTGTTGAATGTTTCACATACAATGCAAGTAAATGAAGATTGAGAAGTAACAAATAATCACAGTAAAATACTACAAAAGACCCTCAAGACCCTCAAACATACCTGTGCCCAGTCGCACTAGAGGGTTGGTCTGCAGGAGGGCAGATATCAGGCTCTGGGCATCGCTAGGCAACACCTCATCTCCATCTGGCCACTCAATATAATCTACAGAAAGAAACATACAGAAATCTGTATTTTGCAGACATGAACATCTCAAGTTCTTTATCACATTTCAGTTTATTAAATTCAAAACGTTTGATAAAACAACAACAATAGGATTTGAAAGAGGTTTCTAGAGGAACAAACTCTGTTTTCACACTAATCAACACTTCTGTTACTAATATTAGCGCAGGTGTTTGCTGAAAGCTCGGCTGAATCATTTTAGCAGCAGATTTATGACTGAGACATTCAAGTGTGACTGAAGATCAGGACTCCCCTCTGTTGAGTCTTCTGCTCATCTTCTCACCTGTGATCACCTGACCGAAAAGCTCTTCAGGTGTATCTCCAAAGAACGGCACGCAGCCCACCAGGAACTCATAGAGGATGATGCCCATGGCCCACCAGTCCACTGGTTTTCCATAACCTTGTCTGAGAATGACCTCTGGGGCAATATACTCAGGTGTACCGCACACCTAAAGAGACAGAGGTGTTACTGATGAGGATGAAGTCTTTAAAAACATATTCTAGAAATGTTTAAAACGTCTTTTTTTACAGAACGTTAGCCAATGTCCTTATAACGTTGCCTGTCAGCTGGGTTAGTGGTGTGTCACAGTGTCTTTCACCTGTTTGTCCAGGAACTCTCTTGCATCCTTCTCAATGTGTCCCTCATACAGGTTAGTGGTCAGACTCATCAGCCCCATCTTTGACAGGCCAAAGTCAGTCAGTTTAATGTGACCCATCGATGTGATCAACAAACTGTGGAGAAGAACCGTGAGCCATCAGTTTATGCTTCACAACCACATGACCAGCTTCTCTGTAAGATCTGCACATTGTGATGAATAAACCAGCTGGATTCATCTCACTTGTCTGGTTTGAGATCTCGGTGCACAATGCCGTAATTGTGAATGTACTCAAGCGCCAAAACCGTCTCAGCAAAATACATGCGGGCCATCTCCACAGGAAGCGCTCCGATGTTCTTGAGAAGGGTCGCACAGTCGCCCCCTACAGGAGAAAAAACAAGCTGTGTGTCTCAAGCTTCCTCCTCATCTACACAGTTTGTAAAAGTCTGGTCAACTGCATATTGTAAACACTTCCAAATCAGACACAACTGAACGTGTCACTATATGATCATCATCAATATGGATCATCTCACCCTCTACATACTCCATCACCATACACAGGTGTCGCCGTGTCTCGAACGAGCAGAACATGCTGACCACGAAGGGGTTCTCAGCGAAGGTCAGGATGTCTCGCTCCACAAACGCCTGCTGGATCTGGTTGCGCAGGATCAAGTTCTGCTTGTTGATCTTCTTCATGGCGAAACGCTGCCGTGTCTCTCTGTGTCGGACCAAATAAACAGCTCTGCAAAGACCCAGAGAAAGAGAGAGAGAGAGACAGAGAGAGACAGAGAGGGTTGTTCACCACTCTTTCATCATTAGGAACTGAATTGAGAGTGCTCCATTTACACTGGAATTCAGTTTCTGATTTAGAACTGAACTTGAACTGTGAAAACTGTGATAAAGATTGAATTTAGGGAAGTAAAATTTTGACTGAATGAAATTCAGATAATTGTTTCTAATGATACATTCCTTTTTTCTATGAATTGCCCACAAATGCATTTACTTCAATTAAAAGAATACAATATATCTAAATGTGAATAATTGTTTTTTTTTTTGCATGGATGTGAAAGTATATCAGATCATAAAGGAATTTCAGAGTTTTGTTTGGAATAATGATGGAAGTGTCTTCTCACCCGTACGCTCCGTTGCTGATGAGTTTGATAGTCTGGAAGTCTGACTCACAGGGAGGTTTCATGGCTCTGAGCTTCCCCTGAGATAAACCACATAAAACCAGCAATCATTGCATTCCTTTCATCCTGATCACTCCAGAGTTTCCAGAGTCTTTAATTAAAAATATTCTTCCGTGTTATAGGGTGAGAAAATTGCAAAGCTTATATAATACATCTGAAACATTCATTCATTTTCAGTTTTCCTATAATCACACTTTTATAACTAATAAAAAGACAACTGCGATTCAATCTTCAGAGATTTTGCAAAACAACAGACACAAACACAAACACATGCGCGCATACACACAGACACACAGACACACAGACACACAGACACACAGACACACACACACACACAGACACTCACCTCTGCAGAGTCGTCTGTTTCAGGTGTGTGTGGTCCTTCACTGTCATAACTCTCCAAATTCACCATATCTGGATGAGAGGATGAAATTTAGTTAAAAACCATGTATTACCTTTATATACCATTAACATCTATAAACACAATAAAAAGGAACTTATACTATGGTGTGCCATAGTACTACATGATTGCCATATTTATACACCATGATATGAATATAAAATACCACAAGCTATATGGTACTATGGTACATAACCAAAAAACATGTTACTAGCATTGCCATGTTTTCTGAATTGATTGTATTTATACACTGTGTCTAATCAGTCATTCAAATATATCATTACAATATATCATGCTGGGTAAAAGCACAATGCAGTATTTTAACTGAAGAATCTTAAATACATAAATAATTGGCCATCTGTCTGTCTTTAAAAAGCCATTTAGCAGCATCACAATCAAGTCTAAAAACAACACCTCCGGTCACCAAGGCAACCATGTAGTCGAGAGGGAAAAAATTAAGCACCGCTGATTTAAATAAAGATGACAACAAACAACAACTCAACAACTAAACACACACACGAAGCTGAATTCAGTTTAATGTGGGATTATAAATTTACACTGGGCATCAAAATATTAAACAAATGAAGTGACTCAACGTGTCAAAGCAATTTCATATACATCCTCAACTACAGTAGATGAAGCACAAATCTAATATTTACACTCTTACACAACTGTTACACAAGTTGTGATGTTAAAAATGTTAAATATTGTGATGCTTTATCAGGGAAGTTCACCTGTGTTTTGTGGAGATCATCTGTGTAGTGAGGGTCAGCAGTGTAAGTGTATGTCTTTTTGAACAGCTCTGTTATTTTGAGTTGGTTGCTGTTTGAGTTCACAGCACTGAGTTCATTCACGTTCTTGACAGAAATCAAAACTCACGATCACTCGTGCTTCCTGAACCTGCTTCATAATCTCAACGCTTGCTATGACCCACATTTCCTCTCTGCCTCTCTCTACTCTCATTCCCTCCAGAGACAAAACGTGTTCCTGGCAAAGATGTGTGATGAGTTTCTGTCTCGCACCTTCCAGCGGGTCTCTGGTCAGTCCGAGCTGGCTGATGATGTATCGGGGGATGTCTGCCTTCATTAGCTGCCCCTCTTTAGCGTGGTCCTCCGCCACCTCCAGGAGATGATAGAATTCCTCAGGGTTAAACTCCTGAACAGAGGAATAAAACACTCACATCACACAGCTGTGTGAAAAACATGATTCTGATCGATCAATCACAGTGAATATTGTTGTATAACGGCCTCATTCTAATATACATGCATCTCTGACAGTTATATGAGACAACAATACTGATCTGAGACCAGTGAATACAGGGGCTGAGAGATTCAGTGATTTTACCTGGTGTTCCAATGTTTGAAGCAAACACATTTTGATGTCAACAGGTGTGTGTTTATGTGCATATAACAATAGCTCATCCAGTCAGACTGACACAACGCCTGGCAGAGCCACACGGGCAATTTCCACTTGTAAAATCCCCCTCAAATGGTCTCCAGACAGGAGAAACAGAAATTTCCCAGCATGCTCCACTGATGCAGCACTGAACATGTGTTGTTGGGGTTTGTGTTTGATAATATCAGCTCAGGGTTTTGTTACACTAAAGCACTTTCTTCTCCTGACCCTTGGCGGCCCCGTCAGCCAGTTGCCATGGCAACTACAGAACGTAGGATGAAGATGCGACCAAACCCAGTGGCAGCTTAAGTCGCACATGTGTGTGTGTGTGTGTGTGTGTGTCTGTTTGTTTGTGTTTGTCTGTGTGTGTGTCTGTATGTGTGTGTGTACTCTCACCAGACACTCAAGCAGTCGTGCAGGACGAGAGATGATGATGAGGAGTTTTTTCACCAGCTCTGTGATGAAGGTCAGTTCGTTACTCTCTGATCGCTCATAAGCCTGACAGGAAGAGAAAGAGAGAGAGTCCTTTCTTTCTCAAATTATTTATGCTGAAATATTTATCACAGATCTTCAAATGAAGATCTAACAATGGCCTTGATCAAGCATCCAGATTGTTCTACAGATATTGTTTGTGATGTAATGACGTTCACGTTCTGGAGAAAAAGTTGCTATGGTGTTATCAAGCCGTTCATTCACTGCTAACCAATATTTATACACACAGTAAAAAAATATTAACCCATAACCTGTTAACCGTTCAAATGTTAACTCTAACAAAGGCAGACATTTATTGATACACACACACATGCACAGATCATATATGTCAACACATTCTCACATTGTGTAGAAGTTTTTCCAGGTTCTCCTGCAGCTCATAGAAGTAGACGGTGGTGATGAGGCCCTCACGAGATTTGGTCAGGCAGTTTCGGGACAGCTCGGCAATCTGGTGATGAATGAAGCTGAGGACCCCGTCAGCCAGCGGCAGAACATTCTCAGGCGAGTACGACTCGATGAAATCAGCCAAACGATCTTCCATCTGAGCCGTGGCCTGAACACGACACACAAACAGAGTTTCAATATCACTGAATGGAGTTTTGTGCAGGTGATTGACAGGTGTGGCCAAAAGGGTCATTTTAGACCCACATTTAAAACTCTTAAAAACTGATATCAGCTGGAGTGTGTGTGTCTAACCTTAGGAAACCTCTCCTTATAAACATGATTCATCATCATGATCTCATTGTCACTGCAGGAGGGGGAGCGCCCGGGACTTTAGAGAGACAGAGAGGAAAAATATAAAGAACAGGAAGTTAAACAGGAAGTAGAACAGGAAGTGGAAAGCAGTAGAAGCCCCATCAGGAAAAATCAATCTGCCATATTTTCAATGTAGTTACTGTATTAGAATCAAAGATATTTCCCAACGACAATTAAACCTGACATCAAATAAATGTAGTTTCTTAAGCTTTACTTAAGCAAAAAAACTAGATTGGCTCTTTCTTCAAGCGGCCACATCGACCGTTACACTTTAATCATCACAGCACTGAACTGAACTGTCTTGTTAATGTTTGCAGTCTTTGGACACACAGTACAGTATGTGTACAGTATGTGGCTCAGGTGGGTTTGCACCTGAGACTGCGCGAGCGCGGCCGCACATACGGTGACCTCCGGCCGTCATCATCAGTGATGCTCTCAGTGCTGCCGAAGTGTTTGGACAGGAAGTGCAGCTCATCCAGTGTGGGCTGAAACGGCAGCTGATGCAGCCGCTCCTGCGACGAGCTGGAAGACTGATGAAATGACAGTAACAGAGTCATGATTTATACACGTTTATACACTGACACACGGGTCAAAACATGTCCCACATTATTACTGAAAATAGCATAATAGCATTCAACTATTCATTTC
>JAZGTK010015663.1:0-13101 GCA_036877625.1 Ambastaia sidthimunki
GTACTAAACCTTTCACTATTCTCTTCAAAACACACACACAGCTGTGAAGAAACCCAGATTCAGTTGAGCTCTCATTAAATTATATGGCAACATTGGTAATAATTAGGCTCTAGTTTCTAATCAAAAATTTACTACAGTGTAACATTTGGGCTCCAGTCAAGTTGCAGGTAGTAGAGCTCCCTCTGCTGTCAGAATGTAATACTGCCAATTTGAAAGTTTATTATCTTTTAGTTTTATTTTGCCATTTTCGCGTGTGCGTGTGCTTGTGTGTGATGTGAAGCTTGCATGTTCTCCTCTGCTCTGCCTTTCTTCATCTAATCTAATTCTTCATCTAATTTCTTTTTTAAGGCTTTTGAGTTTTGATTCCTTTTTCTCCTGAGCTGCTATAAACAGCAGGTATCTATCGACTCTGCATTGCATTGAAATGCATTGCTATTTCAATCAGGTAGTGTAAGAGTATATTCTCTAGACTGTCTGCTTTGGTTTGTCTAATGTGTTTAAATAATCTTCTACAATCCTGCTTTGTTTTAAATTAATCTGGTTTTCATAAATACAGGTTTTATTAACGCTTCGTTAAACTCTTTACAGTCCACTTGAGTGTTCAGAAGCAGCCACTCACAGTGACTTGATTTGCACCAATCAGAATTAAGCTGTTTTTTTACTTAACATTTTTATTGTTTGAGCATTTCCTCTTTGTTTAATAAAATAAGCTTGTAGAGCCACAGCACCAAAGCGATTCAATCTATCTGCCTGTGAACCTCTACTTCCCTCTTTCCTCATCCTTCCCCCAACAGAACAATGACAACGAGACGCCGTTACACTGCGCAGCACAGTATGGACACACTGAGGTGGTGCAGCTGCTCCTGGAGGAGTTAACCGACCCCACTATGCGGAATAACAAGTTTGAGACGCCGCTGGATCTGGCCGCCCTCTACGGCAGGCTGGAGGTGGTCAAACTTCTGCTTTCGGCCCACCCCAACCTGCTCAGCTCCAACACCAAGAAACACACCCCTCTCCACCTGGCGTCCCGCAACGGACACCTGCCTGTGGTGGGGGTGCTGCTGGCCGCTGGTGTGGACATCAACTACCAGGTGAGGATGCTAACCAGACATGACCATCAAACAATGTGTGACGAGACAATCAATAGAAGTAAAATCAGTTTCGTCTTATTCGTCTTATTGCTTTGAAATCACACTTCGCAACTGTATCATCAACAATGTTCTGATTGGCTGTGATTTTGCCACTTTAAACAGCAGTCTGGGCGCAGCTGCAAAAATAATATTAAACAGTTGTCATGTTGCATGTGGTAGAGCATGGCGTTAACTCCCATTATGATGTCATTTCTTTAAAAAAAAATCTAAATAAAATGCATGTTAATAATATTAGTGTGCAGGAATTTATCAGTGCATTTTTTTAGCAGCACACTATTACATTTTACATTTAGGCATTTAGCAGACCCTTTTGTCCAAAGCGACTTACATTGTGAGGAAAACAAAGAAGCGATAAACAAGATGACAATACGCATAGCCATACATAGATACAATATTCCTAGAATACAATACTCCAATGCTTGAGTGGATTCCTGTTGAGAGAGGGGAGAAAAACAGTTTTTATTTTACTGTGTCTTTGTTACATGTTACATTTTACGATCCCCTCCCCTCCAACCACATACAAAGATTTAATTCCTGATGCCCAAAAGTCTTGTCCTGCATTTTTTTGTCAGACTAAAATGGGTTGTAAGCACGTTTCATATAAAGAGGCTAACTGATCAGAGCAGTGCAGGTGTATGCTTGAGTTTTAGCAGTTAAGACAGGTGGTTTTATCTCTCTGTTCACACTCAGTCTCTCGCTGGGATCTGAGGTATCTGCTCTTTAGCACCTTGCCAGAACATTTGTTTGTCTACCTGAGAAACCTGTTCACATGCTCAGAGTAACAGCCGGCCATCTGTTTCTCTATCTCTGTGGCCTCTAAGCAGTGGCCGGCATCGGTGTGCTGATGGTCTGGTTCTGATAGCATGCTGAGCAGCCCATTGTAGTGTGAAATTACTTCGTCTGGCCTACATGTGTTTCCATTGGGTTCTGATATAGGAAATTGGACCTTGTTGTTGCAAACAACTGACCTGAATCACACAATACAGGACATGCCAACTTTTAATGCTGCAATACTTTAATGAAATAAAGGGAACGGTGTTCCCAAAGCAAATTTAGAACAGTTAAATCACAAATAAAAATATATTATGAAACTTTCTTTAAAATAAATGCCACTTGGTTTGATTTTTGACTAAGTATAAAGGCTTTAGAGACTGCTCTGCATATTGATTTATATTTTTGCATTTGGCAAACACTTTTATCCAAAGCCATTTATAGTGAATTCAAGGTAAACGTTTCAAGGGAATCAAACTCATGACCTTAGAAAAACCTGTAGCTCAGCTTATCTTTGCTTACGTCCTTGTTTTTTTTAACAGACAGAGAAAGGTAGTGCTCTTCATGAGGCGGCTCTGTTTGGAAAAACTGAAGTGGTACAAAAACTTCTCAAAACAGGTAAACATTGACATTTTTTCACCAATCACATTCTCCTGAAAGCCCAGCATCGTAACCAGGATTGTGTGTGTGAACCTTCCTTAGGTATTGATGTGAATATCATAGACAGTAAGAATCTGACAGCGCTGGACACTGTTAGAGACATGCCCTCTCAGAAGAGTCGACAGATCGCCAGCCTTATACAGGGTGAGAGCCGAGACCTTCAGCCTTCTGTGGTGTTAACTCATATACCAGATACTAACTATCATATACCATACAACCAGATATCACAGGCATCACTCACTAAATTTAAACTTCACTGATAAAAAGTATTCTGATCAAGTGTTTTAATCTTGTTTTTGCAGTAAAAACATCTAAACAAATTAATTAGATAAAATAAATTTACTTAAGATAGAACACAAAAAGATATTTAAACTTTTTCAAAATCCGCATTTTGATCTTAAGCACTGTCAGATTGTCTCTCCTGCTTTTTGTTACTTGTTAATGCTTAAAACAAGTTCAAATTCTTCCCGTGCAGTAAGACACATTAAAACACGTTCTCTAAAAACAAGTCAAAATATTTATTGTAGAGCAGCTGATGTGAAGTTATTTTGGTTTAGATATTAGATATTACTTAGATATTAGATATTTACTAAGACTAGATATTATATAGATATTACTAGGACTAAATAAAATCTCATAAGGATTTAACTTTATGCTGGGTTGTTTTTTGTTTTACTTTAAATCATCATTGTCCTACTTGTCTTCTCTCTATAGCTCACACGAGCGGCCGCCCTTCAGTCATGACCCTCCCCCCTCCACCAGTGCCTCCACCACAGGAGAACTTAAGCCCTAAGAGAAAAGGTGGGAGGACAGCCTGCAGGAAATCTGATTCTTTCATATACTTGCTTTCATTATGTATTTAGCACTGCTTATTGATGTAATTTGGATGTGATATGATGTTTTACAGTTAAAAGTATTAATAAAAGTGCTTAGTCACATGCTTTAGATACAGTGGCCCTGTGGTGCTTGTGTGGCTTTTTCAGGTTTGAGTCCTGCCAGCAACGTAATAACCCCCCCCAATTAACCCCTGCAGAAACTCTGTAGTTAAAAAAACCAAAGCCCCCAAACTAAAACTGCAAATGACTGTATTTTGCTGACCCCATCCCTTCATCCACATGCTCTCTCCAAAACTCCCAATCTGGAAACAAAATTACATTTAGCACTTTTAAATGACTTTCCTATGTGAGAGGTGGTTCAGTTAAACGGTCAACGCTCTCTGTTCTTGAGACAGATGTTTCACAGATGTGTTTTTGTGGTCACAGGAGAAGTGGAGCAGCAGGTCAATGAGCTCATTTCCGGTTTGGCCCCGGGCCCTGTGGAAGAGAGTCCCTATGAAGCTCTGTTTGAGGCATCCTCGTGTCACTCACTGGACAGCCTTGCCAGCGGAAAATCATCGGACAGAGATTCCGGACGACCTGACAGTGAAGCCGGGAAGGTAAGCATGTGCAGAAAGTCATAGAGCAAAACGACCAAGTTTAATTGATCATTTTTCAACTTTATTGCATTTTATTTAAAGTATAACTGTTATACTTGAGCAACTGCTTGTACAAGAACTGGCCCATGATTTTTATTGTTGTAGTTGAATAGTTTGTGTAGTACCGTTTTATCCACCAGATGGAGACATTGAATCATGAGCCTATCATGTCTCTTATGCTGAACTTAAATATCAAACTTTTTTGTGTTTCTTGTCCCTTTAGAAAGAACAACACCCTCCTCATCAGGCCGGTCATGGACAGGAAGAGGAGCTCAGCTCTGAGGTAAACTACCGTATGTGTGAGATCTTTATATAGGGATCTCATTTTTCCAAAACCAAATTAAGCCTGGAATCCTTCATTCAATTTCCAATGGTTATGCCCTATACATGATGTTGACCAGATGAGTATGACAGCAGACTAAGAATGTGTTTTCTTGAGACTTATCTGCAAGGTACTTCATATATATAATCTAAACAAAAATGTGTTATTCTATTTTTGGGTGTTATTTGTTAATGCTTATTTATGTAGTGATTAGCAATATTAATTATCTGTGTGGCCCACAGCTTCTGTTTGAGTATGTTATGGTTAATGAATAGACACATTCATTTACAGCAGTGCTGTGGGGTGGGTCAATGTTTAATATCACACTGCAACACAGAGACTGTTGAATCTGTCTTTCCACTCACTGACTTCTGTTTCCGCACGTCCACCCAAATCAAACAGCCTCCTCATGAATATTAATGCCAAGCATCTCCACAACACACAGCAAACCTTCAACAGCCCATGAGCACTGAAACTCTCTCCATCTCTGTGGCTGCTGCAGGAAACGGATGGAAAAGTTTTGTACACACTGGCTCAGTTTGATCAAAGAAAATGTTCCTCACAATACCTGTCAGGAACATATCTGGGTTATTTAACCCCTTCAATCAATTTTTTGAACCATTTAATTTTATGACACTATTTTCACACTTTAGTGTTCACACTATTTTCACACTATTCTCAGTGCTGTAATTAAAAAGTTCTTTTTAACATTATTGAAAATGTAAAAAAAAAGCATTGCAATTGTAAAATTCTCTATAATGTCATTGTAGGGTTTAGCATTCAGATTCATATTCATTGAAATAAACCTGTTCATTACAAATGATTCTACTTATATTCTGGCCATGTAATGTCTATTAAAAAATCTATTTGTGCATTTTCAGCAAAATTCTCACCCACTGGACCATGTCACGCAGCATTAGCCAATCAGACTCTGCTCTAATACAATCTACTGTTATTAGGTCAATCATTGTCTGGGCAGCTTTTTTATAGTGCTGCTGATTGCAAAGTCACACACTGTAAAACAACTGATTACTTTTCATGTCAGAGTTTTCTGCACGGACTGAGTCTGCATCTATATCCTGCAGGCTGTTTTTACCAACAGTAGTGCAGATGAACGTGTCGAGCCCGAGGAGGACCACACATATGAGCTGCTGCTCACGGCACAGACCAAAATCCCCAGCACCTCCCAAAACAAAGCAGGTACATGCTGAAGAGTTCCTAAATTGGTACTTTTCTTTGCTGGAACTGGGTACTGGAACTTTTCTTTGCAGCATTATGTGGGAGTTCTTTCTGTTTTGAGAAGAGAGGTGTGTGTGACTTCTATGCTCTTCCCCGCCATGTATTATACACAGTATTATTTGCATATATTTATTTTAATGAAATATGGCATCAGTGCAAACAACTCGTTACTTTATACTGTGCTAAACCAAAGATATTGAGAGAATTAAGACAAAGCTTTGTTCAAATTGCAATGGCAGTTTGTTCTAAATAGATGTTTTTTCATTTAAAAGATGGGTTTGAATGTGTACTAATTATAAATTTACAAGGATAAGAATCTTTATTAACAATGCCCACATGATTTAAAGCTAATTAACAAACCAGTAGCCCTTAGTATTAAACTGTTGTTGCTATGGACCAACATGATACCTCAAAACAGGTGGCTTGGTTAGAAGAGATGTGCTATCACTTTTCTTAGCCAGTATGCAACCACACAACAATGTGCTAAAGACTACCCAGATCCCTGCATAGCACTGTACCATTCTCAAACAGATATTTCATTACAGATAGTGTAAGAAAAAGAGGGGACTTACTTTAAAGGCACTCCTTAAAATGTTTTAAAAGTGAAGAAAATTCAATCAATTTGTCAATTTACTAGGTTAAGTTTTTTTGGCCAATTCACATTGAGTCCATCATTTCAATTTATAGCTTTCTCCTGACATAACTTAATAATATATCTGTGTCTCCAGATGAAGAGTCTTCAGCCAAGTCTTCCAACAGTGCCCTACCTCAGGTGAGACCTGCAGAACATTGTTTATTAGATTTGTTCATTGCTTTACTTTATGTGAAGCCCTGCATCTGTCACGCTGTCTGAACACTGTCTGGTGTGCAGGAGGCAGTTCATTATTATTGTCATTGGTATGCAGCAGCTGACTGTGTGTGAGATCTGGAAGCTGTACTGAGTGTTTGTGTGTGATTTAAATGGCATTGCAGCTGAAAGCAAGCTGTGGGCATTCTTTAGTGTGTGAACATTATTTGTGGTATTGTTACAGCGGAAGACCACCGCAGACACCGACCTGCGACCTCCAGCATCCAGCACAAACACACTGCAGCTGCCTGCACCTGCTTTCAGCACAGCCCAGACATCTGCAGGTGTGTGTGTGTGTGTGTGTTTGTTTGTGTTAATGAGAGTTGACTTTTTATGCAGCTCCATTTCAAGACCTAGTGAGCTGCCTACCTAGACAACTTTTTAAGGTAACGTAGATGTGTTGATGTCATAAAGGCTGTTCCAAAGGTCAACTGTAAAATCATGCTGCTTTCCAAAATATCTTGTTTTGGAGTAGCATATGTGTTCTGTGTGAATAACACAATCCCAACTGGAATTGGTACTGGAACTATATAAATATTTAAATTTGTATTCAATGTGTGTGTGCTGTGCATTGTTTATAAGAATATTGAATATGTTAATGCGGAGGGGCTCTAAATCATGTTGCTGCCTATGTAGAGCGATCAGTCAGTTCATGAGTGATTCCACTACTGTTATAATGTTGCAATAAAATAGGTTGTTCTGTCAGTCATTGGGAATTGGGCTCTGTTGGAGCCTGTATGGACAATGCCATAGATATGGGATTAGATTTTTTTTATTACTGTATTATTTCAGAGTGTTCAGTTTTTTTCTCTCGTTACATCAGTTTAGACTGCAAGCTCACATCTCAGCTGAAGCATTATTTCTTTTGCTGAGGTAATGTAGATTATAGTGTTACAATCAAAGTATTTGATTACAATGTTCTTTTCACATCTGAGAAAGAAATGTAGATGTTAAAGTGGAATTTTTTAATTCCCAACTGTACTTCTTACAGTAAATTCCAAAAAAATTGGAATTCCAAATTCCAAAAAGTTGTTAACACACTTGTCTCAGTGCATGTGTCATAATCTGTCTGTGTGACCCTCTCTGATCCAGAAGTTTTCAGAAGTCCTCACCTAACTTTGACCAATGTTTTCTGTGTAACATGACTCTGGTTAGCATTACTGGTCCAAAGTCCAAGAGTAGGGCTGTTTCTTCTTAGTTGTTACTCTAAGGTCAAAACTCAGTCTATAGACACTAAAACAGACATACAAAGCCCACGCTTGCCTTGTGTTTTAAAACAAACAGCAGATCCTCTCATCTCCTCCACCCTTCTCGCTCCTCAAAAAGCTTCATAAACCTCATCTACTGCCTCAACAACAACAACAATACCGTTCTTAGCACCTGTCAAATGCGTTACAGGAAATCTAACGTCTTTGTCTGGATCTGGACAAGTTAGGCTGATGCATTCATGTACTGAAGACCTGAAAGAGGTTTTGACCTTGGTGTTTAATACAGAAAAGCTTCACTACTGCTGTGTGTTTTAAAGGTTTCTTTCCTCTTTTAATAAATGCATCTTGCTCTTGGCAGGCACCTCGAAAGCTCTCAGCACTTTGCCGAACAGAGTGCAAGAGCAGATGACAAATTTAACCCTGTTACTCTGGAACGTTCCATTCAGAGGGGTGACGTTACTTTCATTTTATCAGCTGTCAGAATTGCTGAAGTGTGCTGCAGTAACCTATAGGCAACTGTTTTTTAAACAGTGAACAGTATGCATTATTCCACAATTCCAATGCATTTCGGTAGTTTTAAGGATAGCATGCTGTATTGTTGTCATATAACTTGTTGTACTAGGTTTTGAAACCTTGGCTTAGTTTGAAACATACATGCCCACATTGCTGTTATTTTATTAAACATTGAGTGATGTCACCGTTGCATGCTTGTAGTTTTTGGGTTGGGGACATGTTGTTTGAATAAACACTTTTCAGTTAAAGAAACGCCGTCGGTGTGGAGTTAACTTTAAGTCTTTGGGTTTGGACGGAGAGCAGCGCTGACTTCATCTCCAGAGGGTCTCGAATTAAAATTACATCATAGGTTGAGCTTCAATTGCATAGTCACGAATGCCAAGCCAGTTCAAATGCTGTAGGTGTGTGTGTGTGCGCTTTGGCGTGTCCCTGAGTTAAGAAAACGGATTGGACCCTTAGTTCCAGCGCTGTTTATTTGTATATCATGTACTTATCATTAGACCTGTTTTTATGGTTTATTCAATTGTTATGTCTTAGATAATGGTGATGTTAAGCTCTCAGAGAAGAAAGAAAAAACATGTTGTAAGATTCAGTTGATCATGTCTAGTCATCTGAGCTCACATTTAACAGAAACTCAAAAGGCAAGAAACACATGAAACATATGCCTTTGGTTCTCAACTGGTTTAGCTCTAGATTCCCAGATTTTAAATCAAGTGGTCTGACACAATAAGAGATCCATAACCTGAAGTCTGGGTCATGTTTCCTTTTTGAGGATGGGGCCATTGAAACTGCCCTTGGTGGCATCTGCTAGATTTGGCTCATTTTTAACCAGGTGACAGACCTGGAGGACAAAAGACTGAATTTGTACCAAAATTCCATAGAGTTTAAACCTTAATCCAAGATATGTAAAAAAAAAAAAAAAGATATGTAAAACAAATTTTCTTACCTTTTAAAGGTACTGTATATTTTGTGCTTCTAAAAGTGAGATAAAGTACATGATTGATCCCATCTTATTGTTTAACAGTTTTTTCCCTCTCAGAACAGACCTGTCACCAGATGAAACCGCTCTATAAAAGTAAGGTCAAGCAATTCTATCTACGCAAGCTTAATTTTACAATTCATTGTGTGCTAAAACGCATCAAAACGCAATTTATAATGCGACGTAAGTATTTGTGGCATATTCAGCGTTGCCTAAAGGACACTAGCCGTCAATGTTTGCGCTAATGGTCGCTGTAGATTTACTTTAGGTCAACTACTGTAGCAACAGTTAAGTAAATCACACACACTTCTCGACTGTTGACATGTTTATAGCTACCTGAATAATAACACATCTGGTATAATGGCACTGATTTTTGAAGGGGACTTTATCACAAACTTGAGTACCGAGGTTTGTTACAGCCACATATTTCAAACTGGGCTATGCGCTTTCAGTCTCTTGGCATGCTTGCATAGAGAATGTTTCAGGCCTTGGGTTTGATTGCTGATCTGGTCACCAAACACCTCCAGGCCCTTGTTGCTACAGCAGGATACCTCTCACAGTGCTGTGGCTTTCTGCCCAATCATCTGGTTTGTATCTGAGATCAGATTGTGGGTCAGGTTCATCGCTGGGTGTGTGCCTTCATAGAGAAGTACATATTCACATGAAGTACATATAACAAAAGATCAAGACTGTGTTTTCAAGATGTAAAGACTGTGTTTCAAGACTGTTTTTTTTAAGCACTTTGAATATTTGTCCTTTCAATACAGCCCAAGGTTTTCCTCAAGGAAGAATTATAATAACAATGCAAATGTCTCTGTGACGCCTTACAATCACAAAGCAGGGATTTGACTTAACGCTTTTGCACATAGTGGTGTAGCAGACTGATGTTTGTGACAGAAAATGTGTGTTTTTCATTGGTGGATCCTGTTTCAAGCTTGCCATTCATAATGAAGGAAATCCTTAGTAAGGCATAACTTCTCTGGAAGCGAAGCCTTATAAAGCTGTCTGCTTGTTGCAGCAATGTGACAGAGAGAGAGAGAGAGAGGGGGAGAGAGAGGGTGAGAGGCAATAGAACATGCAAGTCACAAACAAATCTCTGTAGAGAAATGTCATAGGCTGGGCTTGGAATTGTCATACTCAGCCACTTTGTAATTGGTAAGTTCTTCTTTCTGCATTTCTTTGACTCTGTCTCCCATCTTTTGGTTGAAAAACAATACTTGATCTGTTTCAGAGACTGGACAGTAGGTACTGTGGGCGGTTTCATGTTATTCACACTAGATATCTCTGCCCAGTCTGTGTGTAACTCTCTCTCTTTTCTCTGTTCTCTGACAGAGAGCTCATCGCACAGCCAGGATTTAAGCGCTGCAGTTCCTGAGCAGTTTACTGGTCTGCTTCACGGCTCCTCACCTGTGGTTGACTGTCGGGAGGGAGCTTTCAAACTGCCTACTTCTGGAGTTAAGTCCTGCGAGGCTTCCAACACTTCTGCATCCACAACCTCTGCCCCTCTACCCCATTCCACTTCAGCGGTCACCATGGAAACCATTCTTCAGGACACTGACCCCAAAGCTATCTATGCCACAGTCCACAAAGAGCCACGGGATTCACCGAACCACAACACATCCGCCCGCGATTCCCCGTCGCCGAGGAGGATGCCACCACCAGGTGATCTTAAATTAGCGCGTAGCCTTTCGAAATCTGACTCTGACTTGCTGGTGTCCCCACCTGGTGAGGAAGAGACAGGGCTGGGTTGTCGAAGTGAGTCTGTGTCCAACTGCAGCACCACAAAAAGGAGGCTGGAAAAATCACCTTCATTTACATCAGAATGGGATGAGGTAAGATCGCCACCTTGTGTACTGGATGTACAGTCCTTTATATAAGATACATAAACTAAATGTGAATGCATCTAAGCATTTCAACCAAAAATTCTATTCACATTCTAATATCCTGAGCCAAAATATAATTTTACACATTGTCATAACCAGTTGTTGTAGTTACCGATTTATCTGGAAGTCAGTTTGTGTTATTTTTGATTTATTTATTTTAGAATTCATGTTTAGAGAATTCTGTTTAGAATTTTTTGTTTAGGGGTTTCAACCAAGAATTTTCATTTTGGTGCATCAGTAAAAGTTTATTGTGATTGCTGGTGATATAAACAGATTTACAGTTTTGAATCTGTTAGTAATCTGTTAGTAATGGTTCAGGCAAACATTGGTAGCTTGAGTCTGTTGGGAATATTTCTTCATTCACTGTTTATGCAGTGACTAAGGTTCTTGTGTTTTCAGAGTGTTAATGCCAAAAAGTTTACACAAAGCATTGCCTTTTCCAGTTTACTTTTGATCTGGTGGTTTTTTTCCAAATTGCTTAAAAAGAATTGGTACATGGCAATAGTTTTTGAAAGCAATGTACAATATAATTACATGTTTTCATGGGCGTTTATGGTTACATGTAATACCATTTCTCAGAAATGATTGTGAATGTGAAAGGAAATTTCTGAAATCCAATCAGAATTAAGCTTTGACCTCATTCTGAGGATGTAGAAATTGGATACAAGTGTCCAGTTTCTGTCACATGCTCAGAACAGTCTTCCATTACCTGCGACCGTTTCATTTTAGTGAGCAGATCAATGTGTTACTTTGCTTTTTATTTTTAAAACTTAGTGTAAAACTTACATGTGGAACAAACGGTTGCGACTGTATTTGTTGTTCTCACATTTTAAAGTATAATTTAGCTCTAATGCATTCTGTAAAGCTACACAATGGTTTTGTTATTCCTACCTCAGGGTTTTTTTTAAAGGTCTTCTGTATCTCCAGGTTTTTCTCATAGTTTTCTCATGTAGTCTTTGTGATTTCAGTAACCTCGCCCTCATCAGCAACAGTGACCTCACTCAGTGTGCAAGGACACAAGTTGTTCTCTGTAACAATAACATTCGAGTCTAGAAGTTAGTTTGTGTGCTTGTGTTGTAGCAACACCTGTGATGTTGCATCTTCCTGCATGGATGAATTCTATGTGAAATGACAGGAGGTCAGAGAGCAAATGAAATCATTCAGCAATTTTGTTATTTTCCTCTTCTCTTCTCAACCTTTTTTGACAGTGTTTTTCCTCTGTGCCTCTCTTGCTCTCTTCCTCCCTCTCTCTTTATTTCTCCTACTCACTCTCTCTATTCATCGTGTTGCAGTTTTGCTCATGGACCAAACATTTGAGATTTTTATGCACTTGTGTCCTCACATTTTTTACTTTTTTTTAACAGTTTTATACACCGTTTGTTACTCTCTATTGCCCTCTGCTGGCAAGGCATAAATATCTATAATTTGCTTGGTTTTTAGGTTGTTAGTCTATGTCCTTCTGTTTGTAAAGCTTTTATCTGCATGCCTTTTTTGACCATCAATGTCTTCAAACAGTTAAAATTGTTTGGTCGTTTGGTATGCCATTTCAACATATTATGAGGAATCATGAAAACATTAGCTGTCAGTATTTAAGCTTTTGTTTTATGATGATGAGAAACCAAGTGTCGGACTTTGAAATGATCCATGCAGCTTAAGCATAGCCAGTCTGTAGCTACAGAATTTATTTTTTTATTAGTATTTGCTAAGTTTGGCAAATTACCAACCAGTTTTGTGTTCCTGTAGCTCAATTGGTAGAGCAGTGCATTAGCAGCGCAATGGTTGTGGGTTTGATTCCCAGGAAACACGTACTGATAAAATGTATACCTTGATTACTCTGTAAGTTGCTTTGGATAAAAGTGTCTGCCAAATGCATAAAAGTAAATGTACCGCAGCGAGAGTGCTATTTGTAAGCCCTCAAGATTTTCACTTGACAGACAACAAAACAGTGATAAATTGACACTGAGAAAGAGACTTGCAGGGTAACTGCATAGCAAAGGCTTACAGCACCTTAACAGCCACCTTACAGCAACCAGTAGCAATGTCCTGGCAACCAT